>MU224824.1:1997729-2012690 GCA_018584345.1 Thuja plicata
AAGATTCCCTCTTTATTAATGTTCGTTGAGATAGAGATCAAAATGTGCAGTCCTCATTTTAGTGGTCCTTAAATTTGGTTTCAATAATGTTAACAAGTCCCTGCAAATATTTGCCATGTTCTTCTCCATTAATATTAATTTGCAATGTAATAGCCAACAAAATTCTTCTTGTTTCTGAATCCGTGGCCTCTTCTGATTGAGTTCAAAACTAGGCACTTCATGATTAAAATTCTGTCACCTATGAAAGGAATTGCCGTTGAAGAAGAGTCATTGTGAAGAGTCAAAGATTGAAAATCCATGTTCATTCATGCAAACTCCATCTACCTAGAAGCAAGAATTGGTAAGCGTAAATGACTAAGTACACATAACTAGGCTCTATAGAACAAACAGCAAGATTGGATGTTTACTGTTCCAAAACTCCACCTTGAGATTGATATCTGAATCACGTAAAGATTCCCTCTTTATTAATGTTCGTTGAGATAGAGATCAAAATGTGCAGTCCTCATTTTAGTGGTCCTTAAATTTGGTTTCAATAATGTTAACAAGTCCCTGCAAATATTTGCCATGTTCTTCTCCTTTAATATTAATTTGCAATGTAATAGCCAACAAAATTCTTCTTGTTTCTGAATCCGTGGCCTCTTCTGATTGAGTTCAAAACTAGGCACTTCATGAGTAAAATTCTGTCACCTATGAAAGGAATTGCTGTTGAAGAAGAGTCATTGTGAAGAGTCAAAGATTGAAAATCCATGTTCATTCATGCAAACTCCATCTACCTAGAAGCAAGAATTGGTAAGCGTAAATGACTAAGTACACATAACTAAGCTCTATAGAACAAACAGCAAGATTGGATGTGTACAAATATCAGTGTAGTGGTAATTTCTGCAATCTAGGATTATTGATTGCCCTACAGTTATTCCCACTCAAGTAAGCTCTACAAGCCTCAACTAATCAATCTCTATGGGAACTGATTATTTCAAAGGTTTTGAAAGAGATTGTTGAACTTGACTCGTGTATCCTCATTGGTTGGAACATTTGGTGCTGTGGCCAATCAACCATAGACTTTTGCTTGTAAAGTACTTTTCAATACCGTAATCACAATTGTTGTAGTTTTGTTTGGTTTGGGTAGTTTCATGAATATGAAGCCTTATTTTGTTGTTTTGCAACATAGTCAAATGTGCTTAAACAATCAACATAATAAAATGCGCTAAAAACATGAAGCTACACCAGATTGTAGAGATCGATGGTGCTTTTCTGACTTTTAAAATCAGATGAAGATATAGAGCTCATATAGCTGACTTATGACCTCCTAAAGATTGGCTCTCCTACGAAGTTATTCTATTTAAATTTTGTTGTCCAAAACTAAATTTAAATTTGAAAATATGAAGCACAATATATGAATTTGGAGGGAGCAGATGTGACCGTGCTTAGTGTCACAATGATGCATGGGTGCTGACTAATTTGGAGTTGCCAATTGTCGTTGTATTGCAGATGTTACACATTGTTCTTCAACAAAATGGTTGCCTCATTAATTGTTGTATTGTTGGCTTGGGCAGTGTATCAAATTACTTTTCATTTATGTACGGTTGGATTTGATGGTTTTCTTAACCAACAGCAAGTGGCCAACTGTTTGTGTTCTATTGATCGTATATTATTATGTTTCTTCAAATAGCATAAGCAGTGTTATAGTATTTTTCTATGAATAGTCACAGTTGTTTGTATCATGTGATTAAGGAGTTGAGGAGAGTGCTCTATATATTTAGCTATATATGGGTTTGGTTAGACAATCTAATTTGGCGTATTGCATGGATTTTTTTGTTGATGATGAGTGATGTGTATTGTCCTCCAGTATATTTGATAATTAGTGTTTGTGTTGCTAAATATTGCAATGGCACTTGTATGGCTTTTGGTCCTTATTATACTAAAGCAATGTGACTAGGACTTGGCAAAAATCTGGCCATCTGATTTTCAATTCGGACTCAGTGAAAGCTCTGCAAAAATCAAGCAATTCACAAAGCAGTAGAAAATAATGAATCTTAAGTAATAAGGATACAACATATTATATTGCAACTCTTGTCGAGAAAACTTCCTAGTATCATGGCAACATTAGTTCATGTTTTCATTAACCGAATCAAACAGGTAAATGAAATTCAAGTACTTGGGGAGAAGTGCTTCCTTTCAATTCTGTGCAGGACAGAATAGTTTTTTATTTCTTGTTTTTTAATACTAGAGCGGGTGTCTTTGGCAGCGTCCCATTATTAATGGGGGACTTGCATGTGAGCTTCACCAATTCTTAGGATTCAGATTGCTTGATTATCTGCAATGCTGACTTGATTGCAGATATCTATGCTTCAATTTATTTTGTGACAGTGATGAATTTTTTCGTACCTTCTTACAATTGCAAGTTCAACGTTGAAATTATTTAATTTGTAGGATCAACATTTAATCCATCATTTAATATTGGTGTACTTAGAGTGTACAAATCTTCAATATTCATGAATATTGCAACTCTTTGCTTGTGCTGCAGTACCTATATTGGAGGTTATTTGCCTTTTGATTTGTTGTTTATTTGCTTTCTCTAAGATTCAATATTTTCTGTGATGCAAGACCTTGAAAGTGAGAAATTTGTGAACAAAAAGAATCCACGGGGAAGCCCTCAGAGATTAGGTCCTATTGGCCTTGCATTACACTATGCAAATATTGTCAATCAGATTGACAGTCTTGTAAGTATCTTTGTCTCTTTTCTGGCACACCTTATAAATTGACTTTTTTCACGATCCAAATGTGTTTCATTAAAAATATCATACCATTCTGTTATATGAAATGCTTTTTTAATTGTCCTTTAAGATGTGATTGAACTGTATTTTAGAAGAAAGGGACCAAATACTCGCAAATAGAAACACATTTGGTTTACTAATTTGTTTGGAAATTTTAAATGAACCCTTCGGGAGAGTTGCATGCTCAAAAAATATGTTTAGTTTATTGAGAACAGGCAGAAACTATTTATAATGATTGTCATTGGAGTAAATATTTTGATTTGGCAACTGACATAGTCTTGACACTGTTTAAGGTCTCACGTCCAAGTTCAGTCCCCCCTAACACTAGAGATACACTCTATCGAGGATTGCCACCAAGTATCAGATCAGCGTTACGATCAAAGCTCTTATCAGACCCATTTAAAGAGGAGGTATTATATTATCTTCACCTTTTAACATCAGTTTTCAATCCCAGTTGTCATTTGAAGTCTCATTAGTTGCAGTTAAAGGGCTCTCTTTTGTATTTGTCCATAAAAGGTTACAGAGTCTCCAGTGATTCAATTGTCAGTCTTGGTTTTACTTGCTTGTCTACTAATCAATCCTCTTTACTTCAACTATTTTCAAGATTTTTAACTTGCAGCTGGCAATCCTAATTGTTGCAATTTAAAATAGAAATGTGAAAATAGCATGAAACAGGGAGAAAATTGAAGCAGCATCAAGAAATTGCATAATTTCCCCTTTTCTTGTCAACAGGTTCCCGAAGAAGTTTCTGTTGTCTACGTGTTATTTTTCATTACTTTGATGTCACTGCTTAGAGATTTCTGCAGTAGTATGTTAGTGAATCATGGAGTTCATTGTGTTGGTTCCCAAATCAACAGATTGGAAATCCTATGAGCTTACCCTCTCAATTATGAGATCTCCAATTAGACTTGGCCAACGAACGGAAATGATCGATTATGATCCCCTTCCCCTACACTTCAGGATTTGCACGACCTAGGTGGGTGAACCTATATCTCAACCCTAATCTGTTGGTTGGAGACTTTTTATAGTAGATAAGAGTATATGAAAATCTATAGATCTCTTAAGATGGCAAGTGGTTCTCAAGAATGATTAAATTACAACTTGAATAAATGCTGAAAACTTAGAATTGCTTTCTTATGAATGCTTTTAAATAAAAGTGGTGTATAATGTTTATAGATTATGAATGTGATTGACAAAACAATGAACCTTGCAATTTTAGAAATATTCCCTGACTTATGAAACAATCCTTAGACCAATCCTTTATCCAATATTGTGCAGTTAGAGTCAATCCTTGACCAAACCCTCATGTACAACTCTGTGAGATAGTGAATTACACACCATCCACTGCCATATATACAGAAAAAATATGTTTGCAGAAAAAACCTTAGTCTAATTGAATTTAATTGCACTGGGAAAACCAATTAGATAGAGTTACATAGACAACACTTCGTACGCAATCTCTGATTATCCAAGATTAACGCTGTAGCTCAATCTTTTACCAAATATTAATTGATAGTAATTGACTCAAAATCAATAATCACAGAGGGACTAATTTCGTCAAAAGTAAATGAACTTACAATCTTCAATTTGGACAGAAAAGAGGGTCTTTGTATTAATTCAAAAAACATGTACAATTGATATGTGCTTCAGTTGCATTGCCCTATACAATCATCTTCAAAATACTATTCGTTTCTTCATGATAGTATAGTACAAATGATATATTACAATGTGATGATTTTTTATGATTACATTTTACACCACATATATGTGGCTGAATAGTTTTCATACTCCTTTAGGGTGAAAAGACATCATTCTTCATTAAACTTTAGAAAACTCTTTTGAGAAAAAACTAATCAACTAATTAGTCGATAACTACCTATCTTTCGGATTGTGGCTTGGTCGGAAACCCAAAACAGATTGTACAAACATACGATTTTGACTGGAGATAGGAAATTTGATTTTCCGAATTGGGTCTGTTTTAGATTGTTTAATTTGATCATATTCATCCTCTGGCGACATCTTTTTTGCAGCATATCAAAATTACATCTCTAAAATCTTTTCTCACAGAATTTTGATTGTTCCTGTCAAAAACCTCCCTTACTCATTCCAAATTACTTTGATCCAAACTGAGTCCCATAATCATTAATCATATCACAGAAAGGACTAATACATGACATCAAACCTGTGAGTCCGTGAAAATTAGTGAATTCATTATTATGATCATGACAATTTTGCAAAAGCATGTTCTCTTCTATGAGATTAGATTTTTCCCTAAGATCATCTTCCTCCTTACGCATGTCTAAAACTTTCATATCAATGTTTCTATCTCAAGTTTCCATGGTTTCAAGATTTGAAACATTACGTATTCCTTTGGCCTCTTCCTCTGATGATGATATCATACTCTCATCATTGTAGTGTTCATCCTCAATACTCGGCATATTAACCATACTATCTGAACATACTTCACCCTTCTCATATAATGGATATAAGTATATAGAGAAATCATCTTTGAAAAAATCATCACAATAGTTTGCACGATCCTTTTCGATTGTTTCATTATATAATGGATTTGAAATAATTTTGAGGTCATTCTTATATGTATTTTCTCCTGTACACTGATCATAATGTATTCTTTCACTAAATGTATCATCTTCTTGAGTGTCATCATGTGCTTCATCAACCTGGCCAATATCTTTATTATCTGCACAAATTTCCTCCTCTCGCATGTGCATTAATTCACTAGTCTGTTTGTTCTGGTGGACTGAGAAAACATTTGCACCATTTCTTTGAACTTGTTTCTGATATTCAATATGTAATAAATTTGAAACCTCTTCTGCACTGAGGAGACCCTCCCCATTATAAACATAATCACTGATATGCATTTCCATACAAATCTCACAATGTATGAAATCTTCTTCATTTTTATCTATTTCAACACAAGTGTCAACACTCTCTTCATGTAGCCTTTTCAGATTGATCACAAACTTCTATTGCATTGGAATTTGGAACACTTGTAAATTTTTTCCTATATTCTTCCTTTTCTACCATTATGTCTTCACATATTTGATTTAGCAATTCTCTCAGTTGAGAATCATGTTTAATTCCTAACTCACGAAGTTTATTTTCTAATTCCTTGACCAAAGGCTTGATATCTGAAGGTATATCCCTATATATATCTATCAATCTTTTTACCAAATCAAGCGAAGATTCACCTTCATATCTTTCCAAACTGAAAAATGCATCGAAGTCTACATAGGGTTCTTCTTCAATAATGCAATTTTGATTTTTTTTCTACTTTGGAGTACATGTTCTCCTTTTCCTCATCCTTCACATCTTCATCTATTTCACATGTCATATCCACACACGAATTAATGACTAGTTCGCTTTCCTTCACCTGCTCTTCTCTAATGAATTCTTTCGCTACACCAAGAAATACATGCTTGAGTATCTGAGATATGTAACCACATCTGGAGTTATCATTTTCTGCGTATCTACTCAAGGAGGAATCTGCACAAGGCTCCGAATCCATGGTGTGATACTGAGATTCTTCTTGTGTATACAAATACTCATCCTCTTCAACTATGCCATGAAACTCATCTAAAAACCATTGCTTGAACTCCCTCCACAATGAGATGCTCTGTGTAGGAAGAGATTTATATGCTTCTCTTGCATAATCCTTTAAAGTCCTGACAAACAATTTCATCACGTGATCCTCTGTATTAATTTCATGATCCTCTATAAATGTATAGAATGCATTCCATGCTGATTCATCCCATTCCCCATGAAACTTCGGGTACTAGTTGTGAAAGTTTAGGGAATAACTTATTAGGAATACATTGAAATCTTCTGAGATCCAACAACCTGATGCCATCCAGAACAAATGGTTTTCTTTGAAATGCCTGCTTATTTTGATACATTCTGGATATTTGAATTTGTAGTAACTTCTTTCTTTATACATTAGGTTTTTGTCAATAGAGTCGCCACTTCTTTCAAAGAGGAAAATTTTACTTATCTCCTTCTGGGTCTTCTCGCTCAGTAGAGTCACTGACTGAAATGTTTTATTGAAAAGTAGATTCGCCACCTTCTTGTCAGAAGGAAAATCTTTACTGTTTTCTCAGTCCTTTCTCCCAGAAGAGTCTGTCCTTATCACCAAAGATTCTGAGAACTGTTCTGATAAACATTCCCCAACAGTGTTGCCAATATGTTGGTGCTCAAATCAATAGATTGGAAATCCTATGAGCTTACCCTCTCAATGATGGGATCTCCAATTAGACTTGGCCAACGAATGGGAGCGATCGATTATGTTCCTCTTCCCCTAAACATTAGGCTCTGCACGACCTAGGTGGGTGAACCTATATCTCAACCCTAATATGTTGGTTGGAGACTTTTTATAGCAGATGACAGTATATGAAAATCGATTGATCTCTTAAGATGGCAAGTGGTTCTCAAGAATGATTAAATTACAACTTGAATAAATGTTGAAAACTTAGAATTGCTTTCTTATGAATGCTTTTAAATAAAAGTGGTGTATAATGTTTGTAGATTATGAATGTGATTGACAGAACAATGAACCTTGCAATTTTAGAAATATTCCCTAAATTATGAAATAATCCTTAGACGAGTCCTTTATCCAATATTGGGCAGATAGAGTCAATCCTTGACCAAACCCTCATGTACAACTCTGTGAGACAGTGAATTACACACCATCCACTACCATATGTATAGGAAAAAGATCTTTGCAGAAAAAACCTTAGTCTAATTGAATTTATTTTCACTGGGAAAACCAATTAGACAGAGTTACATAGACAACACTTCGTATGCAATCTCTGATAATCATATCAATATTGTAGCTCAATCTTTTACCAAATATTAACTGATAGTAATTGACTCAGAATCAATAATCACACAGGACTAGTTTCATCAGAAGTAAATGAACAATCTTCAATTTGGACAGAAAAGAGGGTCTTTGTATTAATTCAAAAAACAGGTACAATTGATATGTGCTTCAGTTGCATTGCCCTATACAATTATCTTCAAAATACTATTCGTTTCTTCATGATAGTATAGTCAAATGATATATTACAATGTGATGATTTTTTATGATTACATTTTACACCACATATATATGTGGCTGAATAGTTTTCATACGCCTTTAGGGTGAAAAGACATCATTCTTCATTAAAATTTAGAGAACTCTTTTGAGAAAAAACTAATCAACTAATTAGTTGATAACTACCTGTCTTTTGGATTGTGGCTTGGTCAGAAACCCAAAATAGACTGTACGAACATAAGATTTGACTGGAGATAGGAAATTTGATTTTCCAAACTGGGTTTGTTTTAGATTGTTAAATTTCGGTCATGTTCATCCTCTTGCGACATCTTTTTTGCAGCATATCAAAATTACAGCATCTCTGAAATCTTTGCTCATAGAATTTTGATTGTTGCTGTCAAAAACCTTCCTTACTCATTCCAAATTACTTTGATCTCTTAGCTCTAGTCCTTTAACATCCCAGCTCCAAATAAGCCAGCAAATCTTTTCGCCATTTCGCAACTCACTAACATGTCATCCGCGAAATAGCAAAACATTGATGTTTCGCTACCTTTGTTTGCTGTCTTTGCGCCAATGCGAAATTTTGCCATTTCGCAACTGCCGACTTCATGACCTGCAAAATAGTGAAAATGGTTCCTTTTGACTGTTTCCAAAGTGATTTCACATTTTGACCTCTTCAATATGCCTTCATATTTGATTTCTAGATAGCCTTTATGCTTTAAGATGCAAAATTTCAAAAATGACTCAACAGATTGTTTGCCCGTAACTTTCCCAATCTTTTGGTTATACGGAGATAGGGTACTTGGAGACACCAATTTTTTTAATATAATTTAATATTTTATAAAAAATCTGAAAATATAAAATATTAAAATTTGAAAATATAATATTTAAACTTCTGTAATATTAAACTGAGAACTGATCTTGCCAAGAACATTAGAACCCTCCGAATGTATCAGGAAACCTATGGAAAACCCTAAAAACTGGCTAACACCTACAGAACAGGATGTCATAAAAGTGGAGACATAACAAAAATTAGGAGGAATTAATGTGTAGTGAAAATTTGAATCAGGAGGATTCATGAGTGTTGAATGTGAATAAAGGCCAACGATAATTTCAGAACAATAAAAGAAAAGAAAGCCATGGGAAGGATAAAATAATATATATAAATTTACCGTTTAAAATAGGAAAATATTAAAGCACAAGTATAACTTAAGCAAGTAGAGTAAAGCAAGTAAAGTCGTGCCAACAATAAAAATTGCTTTAGAAGAATATATACAAGAAATCCTTAGAAACTATAAGCAAGTTTCATCTAAAAGGATAAAAGCAAGGATACTTTTTATTTCTTTTCTGGTTTGCATCGAATTCTATCTTAATTTCTTTTGAGGTTCTGAGTGATCAGACACTTTGTTTACACATTGGTCCTTGCTAGCATTACCTATCTAGCATAGTCTATGATTCTAATAGCTTGTGAATCTTGTCAATATAGTTGAGAGAAGAAAATTTAGTATTCCTAGGCCTTTTGCTGTCAGTCTAGGGAAAAGATACTCCATGTGTTATTTACCCCAGTGTTATGCTATTTGATTAGTGGGTTGTTGCTGTGCGAATTTGTGTTTATGTTATTCTGTATATTGGTTATCCTGTGTAGCACTTCGGCACTTCCTGGTTTGGGGCTGGTGAGAGATTGTAATGCTTGATTATAAATTGGTAGGAGGTGAGTGTTATTTGACCCTTGGAACTGAAATCAAAGAGCTGCTGTGTGGGAACTTGAAGGATTATTTATTAAGTTGGGTTTAAGCCTCCAAGTTTGGAATGCAGTGTGTTTACGTGTTAGTATTGAACTTGTAATGATTGGACTTTGAGGTGGAAGATGGTACAAGATAAATTGCTCCTCTATTCTTCTAGCTACTTGATGTTATTTTCAATGTTGCTAGGAGGTGATGGGTACTTGTGTAATAACCATGCAAAATCTGAATCTTTCTTTAAGTGTAGATTTTTGGTTTCTTTTATACAATTGTAAGATATGATAATAGATTACTAAACGGAAAGTATGGTTGTATCTTGTAAGTTTGTATGTGCCCTGACATGTAATGAAGTCTAGAGTACCTGTGATGTGAATTACCTGGTTTCATTAATTAACTTGATGGCTTACCTCAAGGTTCACTTAAGCGCTGGAGGATTATTGCACCTTTGCCAATAGTTACTTGAACCTTATCTTGTAGTTATCAGTTTACTTAGATTTATCAGTCCCAGAGTTTCTAATGAATCTTGTTTCGTGATGTGTAGTTTTAATTAATGGAGGCAATGTCCTATTTCATGAGATTGGGTCTCTGGTGCTGTTCATAATCAAAATGGTTAAAGGGTTCTAAGTCCATTGTGTAGATTAGTTTCGGTGTCTTAGTAAAATCTGAGCTGTCCGATTTCTTCGAGGTCCTATCTGTTCCAGGTTAATCAGATTTTTTTGATAGTGTCATATTCAGGTTATTCTAGCCAACTCTTTGACATGCCTTCAATCAGCATATTTTTTCTCACTTTGATTAAGGTTATGTTCAGTTATAGATTTGAGTTTGGTGGCTAGGCTTGCGGGTATTGAGTCCAAGTTTCTTGGTATTCATTGAAAATTTTGATCTCAGGTAGAGGGATGTGTTTAAAGGCAATTGAATTCTGTCATCTAATACTCTATAATGTTGAGATCATGTCATGTCTATGCATTTTGCATGACTGTACTAGATTTGTATGGAAAACGTAGTTGGTGGGGCTTGTAAGCTATGCCTTCTAACACAGTTTCATCCGTAGCAGATTTGGCGAGTCGATGAGTACTCAAAATAAAAATTCTCATGACAAATTTTTCAAGATTTAATTCGTAGGGTTTTATTGTCATTTTTGGCAAGTTTTCCTGTGAATACTTTCTAGGTACATGATCTGTTCATGTCCTTGACCGTGCATCAAAATGTAGATTAGCACTCCAAAAATGTTATATTTTGGTTTTATAAGCACCGCTTTTGCCCTTCTAAAAAATAATGAAAATGGTGTGCCCCATGGTCTTCATTTGAATGTCGCCCCTAGATCCAGGCTAAATTCATTTTATGCATATTGTATAAAATTTATTTATTATTCAAAAAAGTTAAAGTACTTTTCAGGTTCTGGAGTTTTGCCAATCTTTTTTCAAGTCAGAAATTTCTGGTTTGGAGAGTGAGTTTGTGAACTATGGTTTCATGTGCAAGTTCTCCTTGGATGTTTGAGGTACAGGATTGAGGTAATTATACTATCAAAGTTGTTTGATGTTAGTTCCCTATTTTGGTTGAAATCTTGTGCTAGCTGATTAATGCAAGTTAGTTTAAGCTTTAATTTGACGAGTTAAATAGAGGCTTAAATTTGTTTGGGATTCGAGTCCTTTATAACCAGGTTTTTAATCAGCTTGAGATCTAACAAAGAAACATCTTGCTTTTGGTCTCACCCGCTTTCCTTGGTGTTGAGCTCTAGTGGTTGATGATTTTTTGCCCTGGATTTGATTTAGGCTTGTTGGATCTGACCTTGTGTAAGTTCCTAAGAATTTATGCATTGCTGCCTAATGCATGTTATTTTGTGTCATGAAGGTTGAATCAGGATGCTAAGTTTTATCATTTTGGATTACGTCCTAAGACCAGATTCTTATTTGAGGTATTGGAGAAGCGAATTTGAATCTTTTCAGTAGTCTTGCCTAATAAAATTGCAGTTGTAGCTAAACCAAGAGAACTTGTATACCTTACAAATATCTTCTTAGTCTCCCAAGGGAGAGAAATGGGTGTCAATATTATGCTGATGGAAGATCATGATGAATGTCATAGCCTTGCATATTCCAATTTTGGATTCATGGTTTTTTGAAAACAAGTGAGTTTTGGTGGGTCCCACATGATTGCTGGGGGTCATGGATGAGTTTGCAATATTGTACTATGTGGTTGACTTTGAGTATGTAATTTGTGATAAGTGTCATGACATTGTGGCTTTATTAGGGCATTATGATAACCAATAAAAACTTTTCTTAGTGTTATTAATTTCACAAGCATAGGATTGAATTTAAATGTCATGTTCAAAATAAAAAAATTGAATTGAGGTGCAATTTACCTTACTTTACAATGATTAAGTTGGTTTGGGAATAATCTGCAGTGATTATTTCTAGTTAACCTCAAGGTCAAAAGTCTTAGGAAACAAAGATGTGAAATTTTCCAAGTGTGAAATATTTAATTGATTCCTAAAAGACGGCTATGCTTGAGAGCCTTATCAAAGTCCTTGATTTCTTGATATATTAACGACCTCGTATGACTTACAAAGTTGATCTTGGATTTTGACTGGGTTAATACTATTGTCAGTTCTAGATTCTTCCCACGTATAAGTTAGATTATCTCCTTCCTTTAGGTGTTGAACATAAACTTGATTTACTAAGTTGTGTGCTCTTATCAACATCAAATAGCTCATCACCTTGTTTTTTTTTTATCTCAAGTGTTTTGTATTGTAGGTGATAAGCATGATTTAGATTTGATTGCGTCTTTTCATCTTGTGCACAATGTTAAATGGATCATATGCCTTGAAACCATGGCATAAAGGTTAGTGAAATTATTTGCATGTGTTTAATTGTGACATTAGGCTTGAAACTCATATTGCACCCAATTAAATCCCAAAGACACTTTTCTTGCCGATTAGGCTAACCCCAATGAGTTACTTGTTGATAACCATGGATTATTGCTAGTGTTTTGTTAAACCAAGATTTTATAGTTTTGAGATTGAGATTAATTAGATTTGAATTTGACGCGAGGTTTGAATTTTTATTGGATTTTGATTAACCTTTAAACTGTTTTTTTCTAATATTATAAAGCAAATTGAATAACCAACATTAATTAGATTCTCTAATAAGAGAATTTCATGGGGTTAAAATGCTTAAAGACGACGGTAAAAAGTAGTTTAGAATTAGTAGAAAAATTGAGTTCGAGAATGAAATTGGATATTCCATGTTTGCATTTGATCTTCCCTCACATCTAAATCAGGTTTGAAACTATTTTAGCCACTGGTAATGGCTGTATGTACATATGTTTGGGTTTTATGAAGTTGGATTGTAGTTGTGTAACTAAGATTTACAGAATGTTCTAGGGCCTTATAAATATTTGCTTCAAAGTATTGGTGAATTTAGTGTCTCAAAAATTGTCTATTGGTGAGTCCAAAATTTTTTAGGGCCCTGAGAGTATCACTTCAAGATGGTGAGTCCAATGCCTTATTACCCAAACTAGACTTGAATTGTAGAATCCATCGAGACAATGGTTAAATGGAATCTTAGGATCTTTGGTAGAATTGAGAAAGTTAACCTATGTGACGAGTATTTAAGTTAACAATAAAAAATGAAAAATATATGCTGGGTTAAGTTAAAACACGAGCCTAATAAATCATTACTTCCAAATCGATTATCCAAAGCTTATTTTATACTTCTAAACATGGTAAATAATTTTGTTTTACATAAACTATTGTTGACAAAGACATGAGATAAATGTTGGGCTAAGGTGTGAATTGGACATGTAAATCTAAGGAATGGACTTAAACTTAGTAAAATTTCCATAGCTTTTTAACCCATTAGATACCTGAAGGGTCCATGCTTATGCATAATGCCTTGATTATTTTTTATTATTTTGATGATTGATCTTTTTTTTTTAAAATTTCAGCGACAAGTAATTGTGATCCTATCCTATTTGAAAGTGGAAATCACATGTAGTAAAGAATTGCTCAAACAAAGTAAGTTGAAGTGTGTTCTAGTTTGCATGTGTTGGTCATTGAGTCGACCCAACATTGTTGGAACGTGATGCTGATGCTATTATCATTGATGTCATTAATGGTTGTCATTGATGTCAACATATCTTATGTTTGGATGTGGATTTGATGCTTTGGTGATCTAGTGTAGTGTCCTTCGGATGATGTGCTGAGTGGATCTATATTTAGCCGTGTTTGTCCTAGTTCCATTCATCTTGCAACATAATGTGGTTCACTCCTTTGGGTCCAGACCTATCTGGAAAGTGGTTATTGTGCTTCAGAATATGAGTTTGCATTGTAACGTATACATCCTATTTCTTGGTTTCGATTATCATGGTGATTGTGTAGCGTGTTGTATTAAGCGAGGAGGTATTGTGTAGCGTGTTGTATTAATCAAGGAGGTTTTTGTGTGGTCCATGTTTCATTCCTTACCACGACAAAAATGTTTTGTGGTGACCTATTTCAAATTGTGTTAGACCGACTTAAATGTTTATGATGGTATGACATGGTATAAGAAAGCGATGATTTTGTTCGATGCTAGAGAAAATGAATATGCATAGTGAATGCGAATTCAACAAGGAAAGATCTGTGTATTGATGAGTATGCAAATTTGTGCAATAGGTAGCAAACTGTAATATCATTCCAGTGTTGTTGAGTGCTTTGTGATAGTGACTTCAGTCGTGGATTCTTTTTCATTACTCTTATTTTGGCAGTGAGCTTTTATGTATTGACAGTGAACCTTTTTGTATTGACAGTGAGCCTTATTTCTTCAGGGCAGTTAGCCCAACCGTTAGTGTGCCTTACCTGCAGTGAGCAAACCGACAGTAAGTCTTTGTAAAAATCACCTTAACCGGTGTTTCTATTCATGAGAATTAGCTTCTCCGTGGTTTTTTCCAGCTTGGGTTTCCACGCAAATTCTGTTGTTTATGGTGTATGGTGTTTTGTGCTTTCATGTTTATATCTGTTTTAAGCTCAGTTACCGATGCGCCCTGTTTACGGGCTGATGCGGATGCGGGTGCGTGCGGGTGCTGAAGCTGGAGCGGGTGCTGCCTGGGTGCTGTCTGGAAGCGCATCCCAGGCGCCCGGATGCCTGTGGATGCTTCTCAGAAGCATCCACAGGCATCCGGGCGCTTGGGATGTGCTTCCGGATGGCACCCACAGGGCATCCGGACGCATCCGGGCGCATCCGGGCTAAAAACGCCCAGAAAAACAAAAAAAAAGCAGTTTTCATTGTGTTTTTAAAATTTTTGCCACTTAAACAACAATTAAACATGTGCAAAATAGATTATTTTAATCTATTTTTCCCTTCTAAACCCTAAAACGACCCTAAAAGAGGTCTTCCAAACATTCCTTATCAATTTGTTTTGC
>MU224824.1:2015517-2034300 GCA_018584345.1 Thuja plicata
AGTTGAAGTGTTGAACTATCAAGTATCATACTATCATATTCATTATCAATATCAAATGATTTATTTTTGTATGTTTCTTACATTTCTTTGCATATATAATGTATTATACTATTTATATATATATTTTTAAAAATATATATACATATATATAAAAACGCATCCAAACGCATCCGCATCCCCCCAAAAAAAATTTTCCCGCATCCGCGCACCCGCATCCCGCATCCGCATCGGTACCCGCACCCGAATCGGTAACTAAGGTTTTAAGTTTCAGATAGCTTAAAGTTTGCACCAAGATTTAATAAGGTTAAGAAATGTATTTATAATAACTGATTCACCCCTCCCTCTCATATCTTCAGTCTGTTCATCAAACATAAATGGCTCAAATGTACATTTGGGTTAGATTGGCACAATAGAAGCTAAAATATTTATGAAAGTATGAATTTGGGGACAAATAAGTTGTTGATAATTAAGGGTTGGATTTAGAAGCTGCGATACATAGTTTAGGAGGATTGTTGTTGCAATACTGTTGAGACAAAATTTGTTGCACCGGTGAATGGCCATACTACTGCGGATGAGATTTCAACCTATGAGGAGAATGAGAAAGCAAGGTATGCAATTTTTAGTGCTTTATCAAAGACTGAGTTAATTAAGGTTATTTTTTTGAATATTGCTTATGAAGCTTGGCAAAAGCTGAAAGAGATCTATGAAGGAAATGATAGAGTCAAGTTATCAAAGAAGTTAACAACTAGGCACCAATATGAGAATTTGAGAATGGAAGAAGGTGAAGATATTGCAAGCTATTTTCAGAGGGTTGACAATGTTGTGAATGAAGTAAAAATTTAAGGTGGAAATCTGACTGATGAAGATATTATGGAGAAGATTTTGATGACCTTACAGAGTACTTCAATAACAAGATCTCAGCTATTGAGGAAGTTTATGATCCGAAGAAGTTTTCCAGAGAACAATTGTTTGGTACATTGACCGCGTTTGAGTTGAGGAAATTCAGAAAAGAAAGGAACAAATTTGAAACAACCTTTAAAGCCACAAAGAAGGGAGATCTGAATGATGACAGTTCAGATGAGTTGGAAGTGAACTTTACAAGGAAGTTGAAGGAAGGTATTGGTAAATACAAAGCTATGTTACTTCTTAAATTTTTTAGATGTGGAAAGATTAGTCATTTAGCAACTAGCTGTCCAAAAAAAGGGAACAAGACAAAAGTTTAAGAAGTTCAATAAGAAGACCTACTATGTTAATGAAAATGCTATTATATCAGATGATGAATTAGATCAAGAGGATTGTTTGTTTTTGGTGGAACAAGAAAAACCTAGATTTGATGTCTCTAACATTTGCCCGAAATTTGGTGATAACACTGAGATTGCATTGTTTGTTAGAAGGAATAAAAATGAATGGTTGATTGATAGTGGATGTTCAAATCATATGAGTGGGGATAAAAGTAAGTTTGTAAAACTTGAGAATTATGATGGAGGTTCTGTTAGATTTGGAGATGATAAAGCGACACGGATTGTTGGAATTGGTTTCTTATTATCTTGGTCTGATGACAGTTGGCTTTGGCACCAGAGGATGTGTCACATCAATTTTGACAACTTGGTAAGGATAAGTTCAATAAATGCAATAAGAGATTTGCCAAGACTGACCAAACCAGACAATATTATCTGCAAAGGATGTCAAGAAGGAAAATAGAGAAGAGAGACGTTCAAAGGAAAAGATCATTCATCTAGCGGTTTGTTGGGTCTTGTACGCACTGACCTGTGTGGTCCAACTAGAACAAGAAGCTTACAAGGTGAGAGGTATTTCATGCTTTTTATTGATGATTATTGCAAATTCACTAAGGTTGCATTTTTAAGAGAGAAATCAGAAGCATTAGAGAAATTCAAGATATTTAAAGCAAGAGTTGAG
The DNA here is from genome assembly GCA_018584345.1 of Thuja plicata. Classification (NCBI taxonomy): domain Eukaryota; kingdom Viridiplantae; phylum Streptophyta; class Pinopsida; order Cupressales; family Cupressaceae; genus Thuja; species Thuja plicata. The sequence continues at coordinate 2,017,435 of MU224824.1, forward strand.
AATGAAGTTGACAGGAAAATCAATGCTTAAGATCTGATAGAGGAGGAGAGTTTACTTCTGATGAATTTAACAATTTCTGTGAAAAACATGCCATTAAAAAACAGTTATCAACTCCTAGAACACCACAACATAATGGTCTAGTGGAAAGAATGAATCGACCAGTTCAAGAGGCAGCAAGGACAATGAACAATGAAGCAAGTTTACCGGAGGTGTACTGGAGCGAAGCAATACATACAACAATATATACACTTAGCAAAGTACTTAACCTAAGGAAAAATGGTAAGACATCTCATGAGCTATGGCATGGAAGGGCTCCCACAGTGAAATACCTCAAAAGTTTTGGAAGTAAATGCCATATTCGGAGAGATGAAGACAATCTTGGAAAGTTTGACATCAGAGCTGATGAAGGCATGTTTTTGGGATATTCTACAAGAAGCAAAGCGTACGGGTGTTACAACAAGAAACCGAACAAGATAGTTGAAAGTGTGAATTTGAAAGTTGTTGAAGATATTTAAAGAACTCCTGACAAGCATATTGAATATGAATCCGACTCAGAGGACAAAGGAAAAGAAGACAAGAAAGAAGAAGAGACAAAGTAGACTGACATCTACACCTAAAACTCCAAGGTATGTACAGAGAAATCATTCAGAAAATCAGATTATAGGAGATAAGAATAAATGAATTATTACAAGAAGTAGAGCAGCTCAAGAACACGTATTATGCAATAATCAGAATTGGGTAAAAACAATGGAAGAAATTGATTAGATAGAGAAAAATCAGACTTGGGAACTTGTGCCCAGAGCGACAAACAAAAATGTGATTGGTACAAAGTGGGTATTCCAGAACATGTTGGATGAAAATGGAAAGGTAATAAGAAACAAGGCAAGATTGGTTTGCAAGGGTTACACTTAGATTGAAGGTATTAATTTTGATGAAACCTATGCCCCTGTTGCCCGGATGGAAACGATCCAGATATTCTTAGCATTTGTAGCATTTAAAGATTTCAAAGTTTATTAGATGGATGTTAAGTCAACATTTTTTAGCAGAGAATTCAAAGAAGTCTACATTGAACAACCAGAGGGATTTAAGTCCAGAAAGGATCTGGATGTTGTTTGTAGGTTGAATAAAGCATTGTATGGATTGAAATAGGACAAGTATCTGATTGGACAAGGATTCCACGAGGGATCTGCTGAAAACAATTTGTATTACAAAAATTATTCAGATCAAATTTTGATTGTTGTGGTTTATGTTGATGACATAATTTTTGGAAGAAAAGATGATTTTTGGAGGAAATTCGCTGATGAAATGTAGAAGGAATTCGAAATATCTATGATCGGTGAGCTGAACTTAGAATATTGGAGATCGTATCATTTGCAAAGACACCGATTATTGAATTTAGAATATAATATAAATTACATCCACTTGCTATGGCCATTATCCCTTAGATGTCAATTCCCTTTTAAATACAAACAAAACCTATTGTGGATCGCTCTGTTTAGAGCATTGGATTGCCTTGGCAATCATCGGTGCAAGTATATATCGGCCTTATCAGAGACGACATCATATCATAAGCATTTTTACATAAAAACCTAAGTTACCGATTCGGGTTCGGGTACGAGAATCCGGTTTGTGGGTTCGTGAATTTTTTTTTCCATTATGATTCGTATGGTTTCGTGTGTGTATATATATACAAAAAATAAGAGAAATATACATAATTGCAAAACTAAGTCATTTCATAGTATGAATCTATGATGCTTGATCAATGCCAAATGTCAAAGTCTTCATAACTACTAAGCATTAGAAATCTGATATTCTCTTACATCTGATATTAGAAATCTGTGTATATCATTCTGGAGATTTAAGTCCAGTGAATGATTTAAGTCTAGATTTAAGTCCAGCAAAAGAATTCTGTTTTTGTTTTGTTATCATCTAGAGTTGGCATCTTTCACAAACTAAAAGAGGAAATATTTAACATAAAATAACTATAAAGACAAATTGTAGGAAATGAAGAGAGGATATTCCGATATAGCATAACAAATACTCTTTAAATGCAAGTACAATATATAATGAACATGAAACTCACAGAGGGTCACCAACATATCTCAATAGGATTGTAGCTTTGATAATCTACTAATCCTCATGCCTTGCCATTTGTGCGATTATACATAAAACATAAATCATTTGCGGATCCGGATAGACCCACAGGTCCGAACACAGACCTGTTGCGAGGTTTTCACACCATCGCCCCATTGAAAATGGAGACCCCGTCTTTTGCTTTGGTGATAGGAGTAGTGGTCTTAGGTAGTCTTTGTTGGTGGCAGTTTTCAAGTCCCTAGGCCCGACAAAGGAGGTTTGAGTGATTTTGGCCTGCTGGGAAGTCATGTCTGTCTGGGATTTGGGGGAGAGCTAATCTATGTCTGTCTTAGAGATGGGGTCGAAACCAAGAGATTTGTGATAAAACGAGTTAAAACCATGATGGATTGTGGGAGGTAACCGTGCTGAAGGCTTGCTGAATCCTGAAATTTGGCTAAGTCTGGAATTTTTCAAAAAACCCCAAAATCTAGAATCTGCATCTTAACTCCTATGAAGCTGGAACCTATCTCAAACACCCGAAAGTATTTATATAAATATAACTTAAAGTATAAGAAATTAAATAAATCAGACTTAAACTTAAATGTTATATTTGTATAAATCCTCAACATCAACAGGACCTTGTGCGCATCCAGCGCGGACCATGAGTCCACGTAGGATTCCCACGGGTCCACGTTGGATCCGAGTAGGGTCCGGATCTGAACCTGTGGGTCCGTCTAGATCTACAGGTCCAGATCCAGACCCTGTCCGGATCCAATGCGGACCAGTCCGCAATTTCGGACCCGGACCTGAATCCAGGGTCCGAATCCGGTAATGTAGATAAAAACATATCAGAGACGGCTTCCATTGTTCAAAGCATATTGATATCGATACATTAGATGCAACCTGTACAATAAACAACATTATTATTGTACCATACAATCTGCATATTGCATGTGGTTCATTGTATATCAAAGACAACATTGTTAATATACTAGAGAACCTGCATATTCACATGTGATCTATTGTATATCTGTGACAACATTACCAGGTTATTGAGCATATATTTATTTGAAATATTAGACACAACCATTGTATTTTGATATATTGTTATGAAATTATCATCTTTATACAATAGCGAATGCATTTGGAATTAATCTTAATATCATCATCCGTCATTATCAATTGTAAATAGCATATGCATTTGGAATAAAGCATCATATAATAGCATTTTATTATTAGCAACTTGTTAAAATTGTGAATTACAAGTAGTGTCTAAATTATATAAGAAAGGGACATTACACATTTCTTAAGAGGTCAGACTTGAACATGTACCTACAATGGAGCAGATTGCAAACATATTAGAAAACCTTTGTGCAAGGATACTTTTGAGTATATTAGGCAGAAGCTGGGGGTTCTGCCCCTTCCTAGTGTTCAGTAGATGCACTGATGTGTGCATTGGTCCAAGGTATTTTATGCTTACTTTTTTTCTGGATCAATGCTTGGTAGCTTCCTCTCAAAGGAAGCACAGTGTGTTTCGTAGGGGGAGTTTTTCCCTTTGTCATTGTTGTCAAAGGGGGACAAGAACAAAGATTTTCATGATGACATTATTTGATATTGAGTTGTTTTCTTTGTTATTGATGAATGTTGCCATCAAGGATAAAGGCAAAGATTGTTGAAATGTGATGCTGATGCTATTATCATTGTTGTCATTAATGGTTGTCATTGATGTCAACATATCTAATGTTTGGATGTGGATTTGATGCTTTGGTGATCCGGTGTACCGTGCTCCAGATGATGTGCTGAGTAGATCTATCTTTAGTCATGTTCGTCCTGATCACATTCATCTTGCAACATAATGTGGCTCACTCCTTCAGGTTCAGACCTATCTGGAAAGTGGTTATTGTGCTTCAGAACATGTGTTTGCATTGTAATGTATACATCCTAGTTCTTGGATCCGATTATCATGACAATTATGTAGTGTATTGTATTAAGCGAGGAGATTTTCAGTCACTTTTCATTCCTTACCACTGCGGGAATGTTTTGTGGTGACCTATTTCAAATTGTGTTAGGCCAACTTAGATGTTTATGATGGTATGGCATGGTATAAGAAAGTGATGATTCTATTTGATGCTAGAGCGAATGAATATACATAGTGAATGCGAATCTGACAAGGAAAAATCTGTGCATTGATGAGTATGCAAATTTGTGCAATCGGTAGCAAATTGTAATATCATTCCTGTGTTGCTGATTGTTGGTGATAGTGACTTCGCTGGTGGATTCTTTTTCATTACTCTTATTCTGGTAGTGAGCCTTATTTCTTCAGGGTAGTTAGCCCAATTGACAGTGAGCCTTACCTGCAGTGAGCAAACTAGTAGTAAGCATTTGTAAAAATCACCTTAACCGGTGTTTCTATTTGTGATATCCCACTATTTTGATCAAAATAATAAACATGTAAATAAGGGCAAGGGAAAAATAAAAATACCTTGTACATATTTCCTGCGCTTGCATAGTAGTTAGTCATCATCCTTGCATAAGCACATTTTATCATCCCATAAATGCTATGAATGTGCTATCACATACATATGCATACATACATACATACATACATATGCATACATACATATTCATACATACATATACATGCATACATGCATACATACATGATCCACATCATACATGAACACACCCATGTTGAGGCATACCATTATACCACAACTTCGCATCACTGATATATGAATACATACATACATACATGCTACAATGTTCTAGTACATATCGGAACATTCCATCATGTATGGTCATATACACATATATCTCTACATCATAATATTGAAGAGAATGACATCATGATCATTGTTCTCCATGGTCGGGTGTCACTGCCGACTCATGGAACTGTTTATACAACCGACGGTACTCCAGGCTGATATTATAATAATAATTTATGATTACTATGAGTAGTCCAATTGATTACTCATAATAATTATAAATGATTATTATGAGTAATAATCATTTATGATTATTATGAGTAAATGATAGTTCTCAACGATGGCTATATTCATTTACCATCAATACTTGGCACATATTGACTGTTATGTTTCATTTGCAATAACATACGATTATCCATACAATCGTATTTGTTATCCATTAACAAATGGGGGTTAACGATAATGAAGTTTGACGTCTATTCATCGTGTCTCTTCGGCACGTATGTATATCAAGCCAATCCACTATCGAAAGCATATATTGAAGAATTGATTTTAAACACTAATCTCCCTTTGCGGATTTCGCTCGATAAGAGCATAGACGGTTGCTAGCGCATCTTGTATCAAGTGCAAGCATTATAATCGCAGATAAGAGACGACACCAGTCAAAGAGCATATAATATCATTGACATATCAGAGATGGCTCCTGTACAAAGTATTTGCATAATTCATATCAGAACATCTGAGAAGACATAGTTCCGCCTTGTATTTATCCTGTAACTTGCAGCACAGATTATATTGCATATACGGCTCACAGGGTAACGTGCATACATTATATTGTTAAATTAGAAACAACCAATATACATATACATACTGCATTCTATATTGCTTTCGAACTGCCAGGCATATATAGCAGTCATTGATATAATTGTGATAGAATTGAACTATCAAGTTGTATTCCATTGTGGCATTTGGAATTACCAGTCATATATATACATTGCATTGTTATACATAAGTTCATTTCCATTATTGCAGCCATAGTTGGCAAACTCGGACTCGGCAAAAACTCGCCAAGGCCTGAAAAAAAATTCGGGAAAAACTCGGCAAAAAACTCGAGAACTGAAAAAATTGCTTAAAATATAATTAGAAATGCATTTTTTTGCAAATTTCAATGAGAAGATGCATCCAATGAGTCAATTAATGAGAACACAAAATAAACAAGCTGAGTCTAGATATATTTAAACGCTTAGTGGGTACAAAATCACATTCTCACGAGGAATGTTGATGACTTGAAGCAAAATAGTAGATAGTTTATGTAAAACTAAAAGTAAATACATCGTTACAAAGTTACAATTACATTTTCCTCTTCCCAGCTCTAGTAAAAACTAAGGGAGAGGTACAACTAGTGGGTCTAGTCCTCGAATCCTGCACTGGGCGTGACTCTGTTGTTCTATGGACCTTAATTAGAGTCGAAGGTTAATTTTTCCCCACTTCTATTGGCGCGGTTTCTCCCAGATTTTTTCAACAGGGGTTTGGGGCAGCAACCCCAAGATGAGGTCAAGGGGCAATGCTATGCGGTTATGCAAACAAAAAAACAAAATGAGAAAATGCTGTTTTGAGCGTTTTAATGCTATTGCACAGGCGCGAGCGAGTTTTCCAAAAAACTTGCCGAGTTTCTCCGAAAAACTCGCCGAGTTTCCCCTGCGAGTTTGAAAACTCGCCGAGCTATAAAACATGGTGATTACTCGCCACTCGGCGATTACTCGGCGACTATGATTGCAGCATTTGGAATTACTAGTCATATTCATAATTCATTGATTTGTGTTCTTAATTCATTATCATACTTCATATAACTGCACTTTGCATTCATTAACTCACGTAGTGTCCACATAATTACAAAAGGGGACATTACACTATTCATGAGAATTAGCTTCTCCGCGGTTTTTGCCATCTTGGGTTTCCATGTAAATTTTGGTGTTCATGGTGTATGGTGTTTTGTGCTTTCATGTTCATATCTACTTTAAGCTTCAGATTGCTTTAAGTTTGCACCAAGATTTAATAAGGTTAAGAAATATGTTTTATTATAACTAATTTGTTTCGTGAGGATTGTAATCTTTGCTTTTATAACATTTAGATGATGCGGACATTAGACCTGGAGTGGTAGTGACCTTGGTGTTAGATGAAGCTCTTATCACATTGGACTATTTAGTAAGATTCTCATTTGATGATGAAAAATCACACAGTTTAATCCAGAAAGGCAACTATCTAAGATTCTCATTGTTGACATTGAGAATCTCCTTTTGGTTGCATACTTGAGGTAGTTATCTTCATATGTTATCCACGGGCATCTCCCTATAATCTGCCTAATCCTTGATGATGTTACTAATGATTTAGAGGATGACTAGATGACTCGTGAACAAGAACTAGTTATTTGTGAGGGAATTCTTACAATACTTGTTAGTTACTTGACAAACTTGTTGAGTCCCAAGGAAAGGCACTTGAGACTAGGCTTGTAGACTTGGGTAAGTTTTAATGTCCCTACCAAGAAATTATAAATATACTTGTTCTGAATTTTAGCTCACAAGCATTTTTTTAAACAGTTGGTAGAAAATGAAAACCATTCAACATTTCTGAGTCGTAGAATTTAACTCACAAGCATTTTGCTAAACAGTTGGTAGAAAATGAAAGCCATTCAACATTTATGAGTCTTAGAAAGTGGAACAACTGCGCTATGTTTTATCACCAAAGGTATTTTGGCAATAGTTGTTATGCATTACAATTTCACAAATAATTGACCAACACAATCTTTGCTGGTATTAAGTTTCTGATACAATTTTTTTTATCAAGGATATATGGTGATATAAAATTAGAAATACATACAATACGGAAAACAAATTTTCTGACCTCAAAATGAAGCTTTATTTGACTGTAGATAATGCTGGTCTGAGTATAAATACTCCCGAGGATGCAGGTACAGCTGTAGTAGTTATGCCCACACACAAGTTGCCGATGTAGAGGACTTCACAATCTCTAAATAAGGAATTGTTTTCTTCTGAAAATCCCATCATCTCACCAAATTTTTTTATTCCTTTTTAAAATTCTATGACCAGCAACAGTTGATTTAAAACCTCTAGAAAATATCACAAATACAATGACCTCAAATTCTAATCTCTTGTTTCAAACTGAAATTTTCAATTACAGTTTATCCAAATATCAAATCTAAAAATTACCTCTAAAACCAAACATTAAACACACCTGTGAGTGCTGAATGAATTCATCAAGAATTGGCCAGGTGGGTTTTCATCCACAAAACCATTTTTTCTGTAGGGTTTTCGTTTTTGGGAAAAAGATGAACAATTGCTCATCTCTCCACATTGGGGTTTGTAAAATGAAAAATACCAAGAATTAATGTTCTCAAAACTCCTTTTATAGACACTTTAAGGGTGGCTAAAATTATCTATTATATTTCACCTTTCCCATCAATAATAAAAATAAGTTGATTTTTTGAACCCCTTTAATTTGATATTACTTTTAATCCTCATTGTCTAAGTCATTTTTAATATTTTTTTATCAAACAAGCTTTTAGATCATTACTTTGTACCCCATGCGTAGTATTATCTCTTTTGACCTTGTTTAAACACTTTCTGATGATGGCCACTCTTTAAAATAAATAAATAAACATAAGTTACATTTTAATTACTCGAGTAAAGTGATTTTTTAATTGAAATTCACTTTTTAGGTCCATAGGGCACTTCTATTTTTTCGTAACAATTCTCTTTATTAAATAATTAAGTACATTTTGCCTTATAATTTTCTAGTTTACGACAACTTAAATATTAAACAATTGAATTATTCGATGATTTTCTGCATAAACACCAAAGTTACAACAAATAATAAAATGGACCAAATATGAATTCTAGCCACACCAAAATATTATTAAGCTTTCAAGATATCGACCATTACAAAAAATTGGTGCTTTCTAATAATAGCAAACTTCTCCAAGAAGTATGGAGAGCTCCCACAATGTTGAAAGTGCATATGGAAAGTACCATTGGATTCATGTTGTCTTCTTGAACTCATTGCCACTATTGAAATTCATATTTGATAAAGTTGGTGCTCTCCAAGAATTCTAGATCTTTCCAAGAATGTTTGAATGACCAAAAAAGGACATTAAACAAGTCTTGATAAATTTTGCTTGGAGTTGTTGAGTTTGGTTGACTCAGTGGACTTAGTATCACATTCGGATTTATAAAACCCTTAAAATGGAAAAAATACAAGTTTTGAAATCTTGAAAAGAGAGCACATATTTAGGGCCTAATCATTGTTCTATGGCTTCAACACTTGTTTTTTGGTGCTATTGCTCAATTGCGGTGGGCACTCTACCCTTAGACCCTTCTGAGTGACAACATCCCTTGATTCCACTAGAGGCTTCCAACTATAGATCTCCACTTTAGTTTTTCAAAAATTCTTTGGGCTATCTGAAATGGATAAGTAACACTTTTAAATTTTGTCTACCATACTTAATGATTCCATGTGATTTTGTTTTTGATGCCATAGATATCATAATCTAGAAATTTGGTAGAATGAAACACTTGAGAACATTTAGCTATAAAAAATCGTTGTTCTATTCAGCTCATAAATGCTTTTGTACTTGTTTGATTGATGTACTCCTATATGTGATCAAAGTAGCTTTTAGTTATATCATTTAAACCATCAAGTTCAACATGATAATCATCAACATCATGGACATTAGATGATGCAAGAACATTGAAGAGCCACAAGCATTACCAATGCCACTTGTAGTAAAAGTGTGCTAACTTTTTGACTCCTCAATTGCAATGTGTGGGGAAGAGGAAACATCCAAGTCAATATGCTTTGGCTCAATATCCTACTACTTTGAGTCCCCTTCATTGTAGCCATGTTTTTATGAAAGGAGGCACAAATGCACATACACTAAGTTCTTAGCCTCTTATTATTAGTGCAATCGGTTGTTCTTTATTTAGTGGATGATAGAGTATGTGCTCCAAGTTCTTTCAGATGTTGATGAACTAACAAGCTATGAAGACAAAGGAGAGAGAGAGAGAGAGAGAGAGAGAGAGAGAGAGAGATGAAACTTCAGTCTAGAGATTTAAAAAAAAAAACTAAACTTGCGGTAAATCTTTAATTGCTAGAGGATGTAGATGTTCAAATTGTTGGCCATGAAAGTGCCACCAAATTGTAAGCATATTTCTTGAACTTATCATGAGGCTCAAAAAAACTAAACTTGCGGTAAATCGTTAATTGCCAGGGCCCCGTTTGTTTCGCGGAATTGGGAGTGACACTTACCGTTTTTGGGAGTGACACTTCCCATTTTTGCGAATCTGATGTTTGTTTCTCTAAATTGCAATTCCGGATTCGTCAAGCAAAACCGGGTTTAGACACCAAAATGAGTGGCATCATCTTCCCACTAAATAGGTGGAATTAGAAATCATATCCTGGTTTTACAATAATAAGGTTTTGAGTCAAATTCCAATTCCCCAAGATGCAAAACCGGGATTTCAAAACCTGATTTTGTGATAATAAGGTTTTGAGTCAAATTCCAATTCCCCAAACAAACGGGGCCTAGAGGATGTAGATGTTCAAATTGTTGGCCATGAAAGTGCCACCAAATTGTAAGCATATTTCTTGAACTTATCATGAGGCTCAACTTATCACGAAGAGCCTCAATACTTTTATCATTGGAGTGTACAAAGTTAGTGAACTCATTTGTGATTATGTCCTGTAAATCAGGATCAAGGAATAGGCTACGAACTATTGTCTTCTACCCATCAATAACTTGACAATCTTTATATGGGGCAATTCAACATTCTTGTTGGCACAACAAAGTCTTAGCACCATAATGTTTTGGAGTCGTTGCGATGCGAAGATTTAGTAGGGTGGTCATTTTGTTTCATCTATCATCAATTTATTTGTTTGCATTGGTTTGAAGAAAGTTTCATTACGTTTTTGCTTTTTCTCATTTAGGACATACTTTATCTTTTCAATCATTGAGTTAAATCCATGATATATCCTTTCCAAGTAGGTTTTTTTCATGTTGATTTAATGAATCATACCCAAAAAAAGGCTTGTGAAACTAAGGAGATACTCCACATGATCCCACCAAGAGTCATCTAGGATCATCCATTTAACATTTGTTGTCCTGTCAAGATAATAGAGGTGAAACAAGTCTCAACTATCCATTTATAAATAAAATATAAAAACTGAAACAAACTTTAACGAAGAATAAAAATGTTTTACATGATCAAATTAATACTCAACTAAGTTCAACTTTTTTTTTCGAAGTAACTAAACTTAAAGTGAAATCAAAACATAAAATGATATATTGCTTCACTTGCAATCAATGGCTCCAAGTTTGAAAATGATGTAAATATGCCTTGTGACATATGGCCATTGGTGATGAACATGCAGATCCCTTTGGCTTCTATGTACAACTCTTTGTTCCAATTGGTTTGGTTCTTAATATTTTGTTGCACAAGATTGAGAAAGTGGACAACAAAAGGTGTCCAAAAGATGTGTCAATAGCATAACTTAACCAGTAACCCAACAACACTACAATTCTTTGTGTTGTTTGTTATGACTTAAACAAAATTACAAGGTCCCACCTCTTCAATGGCTGTAATGAGGATGTAAACAACAAACTGGACATCTTTAATGTCCCTCTCACTATTCTTGGCTTAAAGAAGTTGCCCCTTTAGGGGACATGTAATGATATTGATCAAGGGCTGGTTTTTTGCATCTTTCTCTCTATCTAAACAGTGGACACTCCTATCTCAGCCTTGAATCCTTATGCGCTTCAATGAATCTTTTGTAAGCCTAATCTCGTTTTTTAACAAGATGCCACACACCTCACAACCTAGACCCTAATACTGTTTTGGAGCTTCACTAAATTTTTTTTCACCGTTTCTTTACCAATATGGTGAGCAAACAACATTGAAAGGCATTTATTTGCATAAATACATCTTGCTCTGTGTTAGTCCACAACATCGCGAGCCTCATTTTGCAATTTTGTTTTCAAATGTCCTTTTAGTCACTTGTTTGTAGTGGGTTGTTCTGGAGTGGCAAATATTGGGGTGTATGGGACTTTATTCCTTCAAATCTTCTCTTTAGTAAAGGATGATTTTCTGTACGATTTGCTACTTTATCTGCTTTGTCTTGTCCATTAATATATGCTATCACTTGCTTCAATGGCACATGCTTAGTAGGCTTTATTGGACAAGCTTTCATATCCTGTAAATACCCCTATCTACCTGTCATCAGAATTTTCTCATTTGTGAGATTTTGCATAAGATTGAAACATCTGTTCTAAGTGTTTCCAGAATAATGGACAGAGATTGCTTATATGACAATGGACACTCCTATCTCAATCATGAGTCCCTAATGGGCTTCATTGAATCTTTTATAAGCCCAATCTCGTTTTTTAATACGATGTCACACCTTCGCACAACCTAGACCCTAATACTGTTTTGGAGCCTCACTAATTTTTTTTCACCGTTTCTTACCATTATGGTGAGCAGACAACATTGAAAGGCAATTTTTTATTTGCATAAATTTATCATTCTGTGTGTTCCTCCACAACATCTCGAGCCTCATTTTGTAATCTTGTTTTCAAAGTTCCTTTCGGTCACTTGTGTGTAGTCGGTTGTTCTGGAGGAGTGGTGAAAATTGGGGTGTTAATTAGGTTCGGGAGGGTTTCTTTTCTTCTCTTCCCTTTTCCTTTATTATTTCAGTTGTTGCTTTCTTCTCAGGGCACTGTTTGGTGTCCCAGCTGCCCTTTTGTTGTACTTGGCAGGCCCTTTGACCCTTTGTGGTCTTTTGTTGGACATTAATAAATTTATCTTATGTTATCTATGATTTGCTACTTCATCTGCTTTCTATTGTTCATTAATATATGCTAGCACTTGCTCCAATGGCACATGCTTACTAGGCTTTATTGGAAAAGCTTTCATACCCTGTAAAGACCCCTATCTACCTGTTCTCAGAATTTTCTTATTTGTGAGATTTTGCATAAGATTGAAACTGCTGTTTAAGTGTTTCCAGAGTGATCGATAGAGAATATTTAGATGACAAAATATTTCTAAGGAACACAAATGCAGAGCGAAGCATAAGAACCAAGTCAGTTTTCCATTTATTTGTGAATGGAGCATTAGACAAAGCAATCATTGTGATATTGCTATCAGGAATCAACTATGTAGTTTTCGAGTGAAACTCATTGACTGATGTTTCGTGAGTAGTGGTTCACAAGAACCCCTCTCTCATGAGAATGAATTGAACACTTAGCACTCATTGCATCTAGGTGATGCTCACAGAGGTGAAGCATTGGGCCTTCCAATTGTGAATTTCGGATCAGGTGCACTAATTGTACTTTTACATACAGCAAACAATAATTGCTTTGATAAGCAGGAGATTTTTTCCATTGCAAGTCAAATTGTGATATATCTTTCAGCATTCAACTGTGTAGTTTTCAAGTCAAATTCATTGAACCATGTTTCATGAGTCGTGGTTCACAAGAATCCATCTCTCTGAGAATGAATGGAATATTTAGTATTCATTACATCTAGGTGATGGTCACAATTTGACTTGCCGTTGAAAATATCTCCTACTTATAAAAGGAATCATTATTTGCTGTATACAAAATTACAATCAGTGTGCACCTGATCCGGAACTCAGATTTGCAGAATTAATTCTTAGCAGATGATGAATACCAACTGAACAGATGTGTTACTGATTATAGGATGTAAGCTTGCATTGGAAGTAGCTAGGCTTTTTGGCCAGTTGATTTTGACTCCAGCTTTTGTGCTTTTGAAAGATATCTGTGCTCATAGGAGATACTTGTGCCAGGTAAGAGATTGGCGACTACCAGAGTGATGTATGCAGCCTGGTTACAGAATAGGAAAGAAGACACCTGATATGCTCCAAAATTCTCAAATTTTCCACTGTCCAAGGAAGGCAAACAATGGAGTCACATGAGCCGAAGCAGCAATCAATCATATATTTTCCACGTAGCCAGCAAGAGCCACGATTACATCAGATGGAACCACGCCTCAATACTCAAAGCAACCACAAGATGAATCGTACCAAATCAATATGCTACCTGCCCAGAAATAACCCTGCAAAATAGGTGGAAAGATCCTCACACGGCTATCGTTTTCGAACTCACGCCAATACTAAAGCTTCTGCAATTGCTGCAATGGATAATGAATGTCACACTCACACGGAAATAACATTCAACCGATATATTAATCTTCCCGCTGATAATATTTCTCTATGGAAAACCTTACAGAGAGTGGATCACTAAGGAGATCGATTGATGTATTCCACGACACATAACATAATGGCCAATCTTTTACTTCTGCCCAAATAATTAAAATCCACGACTTCACACCAATATCGAACTCCCTTATTTGAATCAGAGTCTTATTTATTTATTTCAAACGCCCAAGCCAGCTCTTACTCACAAATCGAACCTTACTAAATAATGTTACTCCGCCAAAGTCAATATAAAAACCAGATGAATAAATGACGTACAATATATATATCCCTTAGAAATTGTAAAGTTTAGAAAACAATGATCTTATTTCCCACACCAGACACGAATATAAAATAACACCAAATATCTTTATTACTACAATTTGTCTTTGAAGGAAGACTTCAGAAATTTGGCGCAGCTGTGAACTTCATCACGAATCCACCTCTTTGGAAGAGCTAGGTTTTCGTCTAACACTTCTGTCAAACTCATGAAGGTTTCTGTTATCAGAAATCATAAATCATCATATCAAATCCATAAGCTTTTTTTTCTCCACCCAGCCAGCCTCCTTATAAAGAACTCCAGGAAGTTCCTAGAAGATTAGGGCGACTTTAATATAATTGGAGAACTTTATTTAACAAGTGACTTATTTTATTATTTTCACTTTATTTAATAATTAAATTAAAGTCATCATTAAGAAATAAAATTATTTTTGGACAACTTAATCAATGAATTATAATTATGTCAATAAAAATTGGGGGACACTACATACCCATCTGAAGGATGTTGCGCAAATGGTCTTTCACTCAATTGTATGAGTTTAAATATCTCACATCACTCCTTCGCAAATCCAAATATATCCCCTATCACTTGGGTTTGGTTGTATCATATGCACATACCTCCAAAGAGGAGAGTTTGGACATGTTTTGAATTTAGGTTGAGTTGTGGAGCTAGAACTAGCTGCCCTTATAAACCCTCCGACACCATGCTTTTTTATTTATAAACAAGTTATTCAGAATGAATACATGGAATTAAAAGCCTAAATCGTTCAATATGTTAAGCATTTATAGAAACTAAGAAAAATAAAAAAATGAGAAACATAAAATAAATAAAACGTATATTGTTTTAAAAATCTTCTTCTATGATCTTTTTGGTAGCGAATTAATTCTTGCAAATTTGTAGGAATAGCTATCAATCCATTTGGAACTGTCAATGATCAATCTTCAACTCTCTTGAATGATAAATAAGAATGAGTGTTCATCCATTGCCAATGGTTTTGTTTTTGGCTATCAAAACGAGTTAAAATAAGTTTGTTTTGGTGTTTAAAATGCCTTAGTTGGCACTTTTAGGGTTAGGAATCTATTTTGGGGTCTCCTAGTCAAAGTGAAAGATATAAAAATATATAAAAAAACAAAACAAAAATTTTAAAGAATGCCCATATATGATGGGTTTTCTGTGGGCTTTGCAGTATGCAACTTGGGTTCTCCCCGAGTTTGCTTGGAATGAGCTTGTCCAAATCTTGCACCTTGCTGTAATCCACTAAGGGATCGGATTTAAATTGGACCAGTATCTGGCTGGAAACCTGCTGCATCCAGTAACATGGTCTTTAAGGTTCATTCAGTGAAGGGCACATAGTAAAAAACTCTCTATTTTCATGGTTTTTCAGTTTGTTGAGTCTTTGCCAAGTCCAAGCTTGAGTAAAAAATTAGCTTGCCGAGTCCAATTCCTTCAAAAATCAGTGAGAGTTAACACTTTGGAATGTGGTTCTGAGAATGGCAACAAATATTTTCTTATAGTACTTATTGCTCTTTTTGGAACTTGACATTGGTTGTGAGGGTGGTTAGGTTAATAACTTCACTTTTTCTGTTTTCACATATTGTAGACTAGTTTTTGGTGGATTGTAACGCCCCGCCAGGGAACCCAAGAGAGATTAACCTAAACATGTCACTATGTGTGCTGAATAATTTTTTTTTTAAAGTTGACATAAAGAAACATACAATCATCGGAAGCGATTACCATTTATACACATGTCTTACACTCACATAGATTACACAACTCAAGGGTCCCATGATGTTGAATTACTTAAAGCAAAACACAACTAACAATATAACAAAAGATTCCATCTAATTAAACATAACAAGTACAACTTACATAACCATAATTACAAACCTCATGGATAACCATGAAACTACCATAAACTCACATCCACTGCACATGTCGCAGGGTATGTAGTAATCACACTAAACTACTTAATATTACAATTTCCAGATTAGGTATCACATGCGATACACTAATACAAGATAACAATAATCAAAATTACATAATAAATGATGGAGGAACATAGAGAGCTCATCCACAAAGAAACCATCAAGCACCTGGTACAAGGACGTCGAATCTCAATGAATAAAGAATCACTACCACCCGTCTGTGTGGAACCACAAAGGTCCACCCCAACGTGCTGAGGAGATAACAACAGATCCCAATCAGATATCCAAAACCAACAAGGTATAACCACTAAGCAAGGGATCCTGATAGCTCTCTAATCCGGTGTACTAATCATCATAAAAGGTAAGACTCACTAATCCGGAGGCAATTGACAACGTAGGAAATCGAGCATGTGTAAAGGAAGGTGTCATCATGTAGGTCTACCCTTAAGTTTAGCCCAGATTATCACAACGGACTTCGGCACCCAAGTGACCATACACGGAGCTAATGTCCTCTCATACTGACAAGGCCCACTAACTATGTCAGATACCTCGCAGGGCAACTAACATCTTCTCCAAACCATCTTAGCCTATACTAGCACTC
>MU224824.1:2046461-2075400 GCA_018584345.1 Thuja plicata
TGATTTGATTGTGTGGCTTCATCATCTTGTGAACCAGGCTAGAAACAGTGTTAATGGAAACAAGTCTCCAATTAAATCACCTGTTCGTTCTACAGTAACAAGTTCAAATAATTCTGTGCTTGTTCCAGATAAACCAGCTTCAATAGAAAATGAACATCTTCCAGCTTTTAGTGAGCTTTCTCAAGAGGATAAGGACATGTTAAAAGAAGTGAACTTCAGAAAATTAACCCCGGGAATAAGCAAAAGTCAAGAATTTGATTCAGCTAAGGTAAGAGCTGCCCATCAGGCTGCTTGTAGACTAAGCAAAAGCAATAGCCATTCTCCGACTACTAACACAAAAAACGATCTTAATGGACTGAGGCAACATACAACACTACCTACAATAGAGTTTGACATTGATAGGATACAAGCTTTAGATGTGATTGATAGGGTTGAAAATCTTGCCGTATTGTAACCATTATATTTGCTCCTTTCATTTAATGTGGGTTCTACTGCCTAAGTAGATTTTATTTACGTTTAGTCAAATTTGTTTTTTTAGTCTGTACTTGCATTATGCTTAGCTTTTCATTTTTGAAATGCTACATGGCAGTAAAATGTAACAGTTCGATTTTAAAGGATCTGTATATATACATCCATTGGCCAATAAATGGCTATATGTGCCAAGTTTTGTTGTCTTTTTTCATAAAATATTCAGAATTTTGTTTTATTTGCTCAAACTACCGCCCAAATTAACATTAAAGTCAACTTTGATGCTGCTTGTATTTTATCCAAGATGAAGTGGAAAACAGATCCAACTCTGAAAACAACAATGTTTTTTGTATAGCTTGTGCATAAAGCGTCACCTTCTCGTAAAATCTCAGATATTTGATATTAAATTTACCAAATTTTTTTGAGAACTATGACCATATACCAACCATTATTTTAGGTTTCTTCAAGGAAAAGATGCATTGAACTTGTAGGAACCATTTATGAAGACTATAAGCAATTTATGAGTTCGTAACTCAACTAAATAACAGTTCAAAAAGAAATGGATGGGGTTGGTGTTGATTGTCTTCCGAACTAAATAAGGTCAAGAAGAAATAGACGAGGTGGCGGTGACTTATCCAAACTAAATAAAGAGGTTCAAGAAGAAAGGATTAACCACAATCAAGAGCAGTCATTATGATGGCATTTACAGAGAAAATTAGTACAACATTTATATGCATTATTGATGCAGAGGCATCATAGGCCCATTCAACATACCTTGTCTCTTAGGACAAAATTCCCTTTCCAAGTTGTAGATACAACTTCTCACATCATATATCCCATCACAATACCTTATTCCAACTTCCCTATAGGATCAACTCACAAGGTTCTCTGACCTTAACCTCTATCAACAACCCTTAACTCACTTTCCCAATCTTTGATTGTCTCAACTCCCCCTTGTATCCTCTGACACCAATACACATCCCATCCTTCATAAACTCAACCTAGGATCTCCTCCCTCTGACTGATCCCATCAAAACATTGTCCATTCAACATTTGGCCTTCTACAATACCCAACTAATAGGACTGTTAGTGTCCTATTGCCTTAGCCCTCACAAATAGGACTCTATCTTGAACCAAAACCTTAACCCTTGGGACTATAGCCCTCACAACACTTTGGACTTTGCCCACACCTCTCCAACTCTTAATGCCCTAACAACAATAGTTCTTCCAACTAATAACAAGACTGAATGACCTTACTGTCCAACACACAATTATGTCTATACCTTCAAACAATCATCCTACTAACCATAACTTGAACACTCCTCGTTTCCAAACCTTTAGACACATTCTTGGAGTTTTCATTCTCCATTTCATACCCCTCCACAACACTCCTCAAACTCTGAGTGCACAAAGTCTTACCATTTACCTTGTTACTGTTTTGTCAGCACTGTGACAGTTTCATAGTCCCATTCATGGATTCATTGCACGCGGAAACTGATGCACGGGTCCCTGAAGACATAAAGAGAAAATACATGACTTCCACCATCATCCTACCAAGTGTCGGCAGAAAATCCTTTAGATCTCTGTCAATACTAAATGAAATTAAATGCCACAAAAGCCAAAACAACTATGATTCAATGCCTAACATCTACAATCAATGGTTCTTCAAAAGTATATCATGTAGACTAATAATTTATTTTTGAAAATAGGAATGGTTGCACTGGACAGTATAAGAATTTATGTAGCAAACCATACTTTTATTGCTTCCAAACTGTTCACATCGACTCTATGCCCCCATTTGGGATCATTACAGTCATTTAAACCAGTAAGCTCTTAACTACCCTTGCAACCAATCTTGGTCGGTGTAGCCTTTAAACAATGTTGTCAACTTAACAACTTCATGACTGACTCTTTTACATCAAAGACTTAAATATCACTCCCATTACATCAAAATGGTCATTTAAAGACCTTATAAGCATAAATTATTAATCTGAAATACTATTTAGAAGCCTGCACTAGGTGTGACTCTGTTGTTATATGGAGCCTTATTAGACTCGGAGGTTAATTTTTCCCCACTTCTATCGACGTAGTTTCCCCCCTAGATTTTTTCAACGGGGGTTTGTGGGCACCTCCCCCATGATGGAGTCAAGGGGCCCTACGAAGCCAAAAATGACTTTTATAATTGTACAAAGGCATTGAGAATTTTTTCCCCCTCTTAGCATAAAAATGAATTTGACTACGCTGTTTTTTTGTTTTATGCGGTTATGCGCAGTGGCGGTCGAGTTTTTCCAAAAGGGTACAAGTCAAGTCACTGAAAACAAAAAACAAAATGAGAAAATGTTGTTTTAAGCGTTTTAAAGCTATTGCAAGTTTTTTTAAAAACGCGCATGTTTTCAAAAAAAACTTGTCGAGTTTCCCTGCGAGTTTTTTTCTGGAAAACTCACAAAGCTATTAAACTCGGCGATTACTCGCCAGTTTGCGATTACTCGACGAGTCTTGTAACTATGATTGCAACCTTGTGACAATTTTGCTCATAGTGACCCAATATGGATTCAAATGGCTCTAATGGCCATGGTTACATTATGAAATGGTCATATAGACCCCTTTAGACTTCATGCCTTCATGTGACCTCATGGTGAAGCTTGGCAGTTAATTCAAACGATAATTATCAAACACGCTATTGCATGAATTTAGCAGACAATAACCCTATTCACTCAGTCGTTGGGGACAAATACCAAGCATTCCACTTGAAGTGTGTTGAATATTGGCTGCTTCACAGATATAACTCAAGCGTTTTCATCGAAGTATTGCAATTACAAAGGATAAATGACAATTAAATTGTCAAGGAATTTTGGGTTTATTGTTTTGTCATGAAATTCGACAAAGACTTGCATTCCTTTGTTGCTCCTTTATTTGTTACCCTTGATAGAAATAAAGTGGATTTCATCGGAACTATCAAAAAGTAAATCAATTACGATGCTTTTGAATTTATATAACTATAATAGGAGGTAAATATTGAAGCTAACTTTAATTTATAAAGTTATGTTTGAGCTTCAAATCCTTTTAATAGGTTCTAAGTTGGAAGAAAAATTTAAGCCAGTAAATGCTTCAAGTAAGAATTGCATAGGATATGTGCCTTTTGGCTAGTAGTATTATGTTTCATAACATCATACTTCCGAATAGTTTTTTTTTAACTAGTTGAGAGATTTCTTTTCTAATTAAACTTTTGTGGATATTCAAAAAATTATAACGAGTAATTTTCAAAGTGGGAAAAGTATTACTACATGCAGTTGATTCAGCGAATGTCCTTGAGGAGGTTTCTAATTATATTTATTAGTCGATAATATAAGAGAATTGGTATGCTAAAGCCTTAACGCCGAATGTATAGGTGTTTGTGCTTATACTAAAATATGATTAAAACTACACATTTGTTGGGGGGGGGGGGGGGGGGGGGTTGCAATATGTTGTGCACACCAGACCTGATATTGCATTGGCGGTTGGTATTGTTGCAAGATTTTTAGCTAATCCTAAAGATAATCACCTAATGACAATCAAAAGAATTATGAGATATCTGAAAGGTACTAAAGACTATGGTTTATGGTACAAGAAAGGTGGAAACTTTGATTTAAAAGCATTCACTAATGCTGATTGGGCTGGAAGTGTTGATGATAGGAAGAGCACCAGTGGTGGGGCTTTCTTTCTTGGAAAAAGTTTAGTGTCCTTGACTAGCAAGAAACAAAATTGTATCTCCCAGTCTACAACAGAGGCAGAATATGTTGCTGCAACAGTGAACTGTTCTAACAAGATATGGAGATATTTGTTGATGATATATTATTCACTGGTTATGATGACCTATGCAAGGCTTTCTCTGTAGCTATGAGCAAAGAATTTGAGATGTCTATGTTTGGTGAGATCAATTTTTTTGTTGGTTTATAAGTACATCAAATGAAAGATGGTATCTACATTATTCAATCAAAATATATCAAGGAGATACTCAAGAAATTTGGTATGGAAGATTCCAAACCTGTTGGAACACCCATGTGTACTGAACAAAAACTATCTAAGGATGATGATTCAAAAGAGGTAGATCAGACCAATTGCAGATCCATGATTGCAAAATTGCAATATGTTGTGCACACCAAACCTGAGATTGCATTGGCGGTTGGTATTGTTGCAAGATTTTCAGCTAATCTCCAGAGATAATCACCTAATGGCAATCAAAAGAATTATGAGATATCTAAAAGGTACTGAAGACTATGGTTTATGGTACAAGAAAGGTGGAAACTTTGATTTAAAAGCATTCAGATACTGATTGGGTTGGAAGTGTTGATGATAAGAAGAGCACAAGTGGTGGGGCTTTCTTTCTTGGAAAAAGGTTAGTGTCTTGGACTAGCAAAAAACATAATTGTATCTCCTAATCTAGAACAGAGGCATAATATGTTGCTGCAGTAGTGAACTATTCTAACATCATATGGATCAAGCAGTTGTTAGGAATATACTGTCATCAACAAATATCTCTGCTTATCCTTCATTCCTGACAACAACTGCTTGATCCATATGATACTTGGGTCCCTCTGACTGTGACTCGAGTCCATCTGTCTGTGACTCGGGTCCTTCTACTAGCAGTTCATGTGGCACATTTTGCAACTCAGGTAGTACAATTTGTGTCAGTATATGTTGTCCCATCACCATTGGTTGAGTCATAAGTATAGTATCAGGTTCATAATATACAAAGTTTCTGTAGTCTTCAAGCTCTTTACTGGTCTTTTCGTCACATTTTTCTGCAAACTCATCGATCTTGACTTGTACACTCTCTAAGACTTTATGAGTAGTAAGATTCAAACATTTGTATGCTTTACTTTTACATGAGTAACCTAGGAATATTTCTTCATCACTTTTTGCCTCTAGTTTCCCATTTCTTGCTTCCTTCAAGATGTAGCATCTACTTCCAAATACTTTGAAATAATGAACATTAGGTTTATAGCCATACCATAATTCAAAAGGTGTCTGATTACTACCTTTCTTCAGTTGAACTCTGTTCAAGGTGAACAATGTAGTGCTAATGACCTCCTTCCAGTATTTGGCAGCAACATTCTTTTCAATCATCAAGGTTCTGGCGCAATCCATAATGGATATGTTTCTCCTTTCTGCTATTCCATTTTGCTGTACCAGGGGCAGATACCTGTCTTTTGATTTCTCTTTCATTACACAATTCATTTAACTCATTAGAAATGAATTCTCCTCCTCTGTCAGATATTAGGCATTTTAGTTTCTTTCTTGTTTCTTTTTCAACTCTTGCAAGATACCACTTGAATTTTTGAAAAGCTTCTGATTTCTCTCTGAGAAACATAACAGTCATCATTCTGGAATGATCATCAACAAACAAAACAAAATATTTTTCTCCAGTATAGCTTGTTCCAATTGGTCCACATAGATCAGTATGTACCAATTCCAAGACTTCATGAGTATTGTAATTCTTGCTCTTGAAGCTAGTCTTGCACATCTTTCCAATTTGACATTGTTTGCATATTGCTAACTCGGGTTTCTTTAAGATAGGAATACATCTGACTCTTTTGTTCTTGCTTATGTTTACCAGATTGTCAAAATTTACATGACAACCTTTTATACCATAACCGGCTTTCTTCTACTTGTGCAATAAAGCATGAACCTTCAGTGAGATCAAAATAGAATAAATTACCTGTTGCTTGCCTGCCAGTTCCAACTAGGTTCCCTTTATCATCCAGGAGCTTGGCCTTTCCATTCATAAATTCTACCTTGAATCCAATGTTCTTCAGCTGTGCTACACTGAGTAGATTTCTCCTTAATCCTTCAACCCAATAAGCATTATCACATTTGATTTCTTCTGTCAGAACAATGCAACCTTTTCCTTTTACGGGGCAAGGTTCAACATTCCCAAAACTGACACTTCCACCATCATAGTGTTCAAGATGTTCAAACTTTGTCTTATCACCTGTTATGTGATGAGAACAACCACTGTCTATTATTCAAGTATCATTTTTATTGATGTGTGAGAAAAGTGCAGTCTTTTCATCTTCCGCATCTGACTCATCCTCAATGGCAATATAAACCATTTCTTCTTCTTCATCATTGTCAGAATCTTTTGCAATGTAACAAGACTTCTTGCCTTTATCCTTATAGCTTTTGTAGTTATTGAAATCTTTCTTGCCTTTGAATTTGTTAAACTTCTTCTCATCCTTGTCTTCCTTGTTTGGACACTTTGTAGTAATGTGACCTACCTCATTGCATGAGAAACAAATCAATGGTATCTTTCCTCTGTATTTTCCTTTTGCAGCTCTTCTTGCAAGCAGTGCTTTAATGATGTCAAGATCTTCATCATCAGATTCATCATTGGTGTCACTTTCAATTTGCTTTCCTTTAGAGTATTTATCCTTCTTACCAAGGTTCAATTTGGCTTTGAATGCAGACTCAAGATTACTAGAGCTAGGAGAATAGTTGTCAAAATTGTCCAGCTCAAATGTTGTAAGTCTTCCCACCAATGTATCCAGAGTAATGTCTTTGTTGCACCTCATTTCTTGAATGGCTGAAACTCTAATAGCATAGATAGGAAGTAAAGTTCTAAGTACCTTGCTGACTACTGTAGTACTTTAATTAGTCCACCTGCTGCTCTGATGGCACTTACAATCTTCTTGATTCTTTCACTGTATTTTGTGATATCTAGTCAAATTATCCTCTTAGACTTTCTGCTTTAGCTCTCTTTACATTTGCATCACCTGCATGAATGTCTTGCAATTTCTTCCACATATCATAGGCTGTAGGGCAGTCCTTGACTTCATCAAATTTCGAATAGCTGAGTGAAGAAGCTATGTCAATCATCATTATGTTATGAAGTTTCCGTTCCATCATCTATTCCATAGTCATAGTCCCTGTTGGTGCAACATATTTGGTCTCTAAGAATCATAAACCATCATCTCCAATAGTAGATAGATGTAGCTTCATCAGTTCCTGCCATGCTAGGAAATTGTCTTTGTTTAGCTTTGGGATTTCCCTCCTGTAAGACATCTCTGATCTTTAGCTTAGGCCCTGAAACCTTTCCTAAAAGCACTTGAAGCTCTGATACCAATTGTTGGAAATGAGATAAGTAACTGAGAGGGGAGGGGTGAATCAGTTACTACAAAACAAATCGTTTGTCCCTGTGATGTCGCTCTGATACCAATTGTTGGAAATGAGATAAGTAACTGAGAGGGGAGGGGTGAATCAGTTACTACAAAACAAATCCTTTGTCCCTGTGATGTCTTAAATACTGTTAATACTGTTACTCGGGTTTCTGTAGCTCGGGTGTTCCTTCTGTAACTTGGGTGTCAAAGCAATCTTTAATGCAATTATGCTGAGAGATTAAGTGCAGAAACATAAAACATAAAACAAATAACAAGTACACATATGACACCAAGGTTTAACGTGGAAACCCAATATGGGAAAAACCACCAATTTAACTAGTTACTGTTTTCACTTTTTTGAAGTGAGCCCTGTAAGGAGTCAACCCTGTTAAAGGTTACAATAGCACACTGTTAGGTGTGACCTTATTAAAGGATTTAATCACCCTGTTAGGAGTGGCCTTGTTAGAGGTCTTCAACACTTAAATCTAGAAATGCTACCTTGTGAGAGGATTTACAAGAGACTATTAAGTCTACTCCGTTAAGAGATTTTGATCACTGCTACAATTGTTAGAAAGTAACAATGGATTGACCTGTATGTGTAAGCAACTGCCATTGCTGGTTCAAATCTCTGCTTGATTGTAACTGGATCCTTGCTGATTAGATATTCTATTGCAGCTCTGAGTGTTCTGTTCTCAATCAGAATGCCATCTGATTTTGCCTTCACAGAATTCCACACTTCTGCCTTTTCACTTTCGCTTCCACACTTGGACTTCAACAACTACTTCAATGCATTCGATCCAAACTAGACCTTTCATAAATACATGGCAAGCCCTGTCAAGTCGGCTTGAATAAACTCTAAATTATAAATCATAACTTAGTCGGCCTTATATAACCATTTAATTACATAATATAAATCACTGGTAGTCGGTTGCTATTGAATGCCCGACCAAGACTGAAATGCCTGAGTGAACTCGGTCAACACTGAACTTCTTCAATGCCCGAACTCAACTCATTCTGTTTACCAACTGTGCTCGGTCTGAATGTAGACATAAGTGTAAAACCACTACATAAGTGTAAATGTATGTGTAACATCAATGACAATACACAATTGAATAATTATCTTCAACACTCCCTTGGTTGGTTCCTGGAGGTGAATGAAGCTACAACGACTTTGGGCCATTCTACGTTCACTCATATTTTGATTGATTTGGATGTCTTAGCTGCTCCCTGGGGACATGGTTGCTCATGGTTGGGAATAGGCCACGTGGACTCAAGCGCTGGATTATGAGGGTCTTCCCTTCCGTTGTTGGTGCTGCTTCTCAACTGGTCACATGGCGACTGATTGCATTCTTCTACGTCACAAACGTGCTACTTCCTAGTGGAAGGCTGCAAGTAATGATCATTTGACAGTCTATGTTGCTGACTCTCTTTCTGAGTCCTTTGAGGATTGACACGCTGCTGATGAAGATAAAAGCCCTGCGAAAAATCTTGATGATGTCTCTGTTGCGACTCGAGACCAGGCTTCTACTATTGCTTCAAGTCTTGCTCCTGATGCAACCCTTGTTGCTGCCTCCATCTCTACTGGTGCTTTTCCCTTTGGCCAGGAGGACATTTCTGCTCCTTTTAAGGGAATTCCTTAGGTTAGTTACCAACTTACAAAAGAGGAATTATTTAAGCAATTAAATTGATTTGTCATATACTCATCACCTTGTATTAATAAAAAAGAAAGAACATCCACCAAATGTGATCCATGATAAAATGGAAACAAAAAATTGATTGTCATATCGTCATCACCTTGTATTAATAAAAAAGAAAGAAAGTCCACCAAATGTGCTCCATGATAAGATGGAAACAAAAAATTGATTGTCATATCCTCATCACCTTGTATTAATAAAAAAGAAAGAACGTCCACCAAATGTGCTCCATGATAAGATGGAAACAAAAAATTCCTCCCATAAGCAATTTGCAACTGTGCAATGTACACCTTGCTCCAATACAAGGGTTTCAAGCTTCTTAAAGCTACATTTATGCTCAACCTTAACACATTTAAAACTTCCTAATCCTACATCTATGCTCAACTTGACCTCTAACATATTACAAATTTCCTAAAGCTACATCTGCGCTTAACTTCACCTCTAATATATTTCAAATTTCCAAATAGGAAAAACAAACTAAGAAAAAAATTGGAAAATCAAAACACAAGTTGTTAATGGGAATGAAATTTTTGATTTCACTAGAAAGACGAATTTCGTTCATGGTCCCATATTTGTGATTGTCACAATGAATTTGG
This sequence comes from Thuja plicata, assembly GCA_018584345.1. Taxonomy (NCBI): domain Eukaryota; kingdom Viridiplantae; phylum Streptophyta; class Pinopsida; order Cupressales; family Cupressaceae; genus Thuja; species Thuja plicata. The sequence continues at coordinate 2,056,356 of MU224824.1, forward strand.
CTTCATTGCATGTCTGAACTAGCGAATTAGCTAATACCAAAAAAACACATATATGGTTCCAACATTAAAAAAAAAAAAACAAGAAAAGAAAAAGGAAAAAAAAGAGGCTAGAATCACGCTCTTCATAAAAATCATCTTTTTTTTAAATCATACTTACCAGCTAGAGAGATTTTGATTCCCAAAATATTATTACTAGCACTTACACCCGAAGGAGGTGTAAGGGTTACGTTGATATGAAATTATATATAAGTGAATATGCTAGTGAGTATAATTTTGTGTATAGAAGATGCATTAATTTAATTTACAATAGAGTAATTTTTTATGTAATTTAGATATAAATATGTATGTAAAAAATAACATAACATTATTAATTTTTTCTTATTTTTATCCTTTATTATGTTTAAAATAAAATTTTGCTTGGTTCTCTTGAGATATATCATGCTCTCGGTTCTTGACTTCTATATATGAGAAAACAATCCAAACACTAAAAGCTGTCATAAAAAAATGAACTTGAATTGATATCTCACAATCTTACACAAATCAATGGTCTACCACTGAAAATCTATTCCACATTAGAAAAGGGCTAAATTTAATTGCCAATTCATTTTTCCTTTTTTTTTTTCCCTCTCTACAGTAGGCTGCCTAAAATGCTAGCATCTTATCTCCATTTGTTGGTAATTTTGCCAAGCAAGATCTTCAAACTAGAACTATGATATATTTATTTAATATTCCTCGAAATGGAAGCTTTTATCAAATGACATCAATTATTTTTACTTTCCTATCCAAGGATTTCAATTAAAGAGAAATAAGGGGGCAAAGTAAACCCTTCATTCAATTCACCGATCCTACAAACAATATACATTTGTCCTCTCTTAATGCAATGTTATATAGTAGGACCTTATTTATTAAGTAGTTATTTTATGGGGACCATCCAAGCTGCCCACAACTACTTCATTTTAATGAATTGAACAAAAATAATTGGTTGCCACATACAAAACTCTACTAAGCTACCTTCTCATCTCATATTTGTAGTTATTTTCTTGTTTGCAGTGGATATCTTTGCATCCCACTAATAAGCACACACTAATAACTAAACTTGCAATAAAGAAGACCTAGCAGGGGAGAAACCTAATGGCAAGTAGGATACAAAGTTTCAAGTAATATTTTTGTAATAATGTCACAACTCCTTCCAAACCATTATACCATACTAGAAAGCTATGGTAAGGAGAACACATATATTAAACAACAATACACATATCTTGTATAGATTTAGGTTCGCAGCTTAATTCAATGCTCAACATAATAGCGTACAATATTAATAGAAAACTTCCATGTTAAGCTTGTATGGGAGCAGTGTAGATTGGGGAATATGGATTGAAGACTGCCCTATGAACTAGATGTTAAGCTCTTGAGATTGAAGTTTAGACTGCAAGAAAACTAATGCTCACAATGCAAGAGCCTCAATTATAAATGACATCAATCATGCCAAAGTTTTTTCCCTTCAAAGAAAAATTAGAACCTACTAGTGTCGCCAACATAAAAACTTATTTTGGAAACATTAAATTAGGAGGACCACAACCAAGGATACTAGTCTTTATCCCTCTGTGATATCAAGAGTAGAATAGCAAAAACAGAGGATTCTTACAGTCAGATTTGCTTCTCATAAAATGAAAGAAAGAAATGTATTGACATATATAGATAGCTAATAGTCAGTCAATAAGTATGGGCGAGTACATCCACTTTGATCTTATCATCTCGAAAGACCAAAATGAGCAGTTGAATATAATATAGATTTAAACCTTCTTGCAGGGGAAGATAGCAAAGGCAAGCTCTATGGTGAAGAAAGCAATACGTAGATGAGGGCAAATTTTTAGGAATAAGGAAAAGAAAACAAACAAGAACATATTGGTATGAAATATTTCTAGCACGGTTAATAATCTTAGAGGTTCCTTTGTAATAGCTAGCAATCCTATCAATTTAAATAATTCATATTAAATATTGAAAAAACTCAAACTAGGTATGTGTTATTGGTACATCATTTTGAAAAATATGAGCTAAATTATTCATCCTATATCCTAACTTGACTCTTCAATTTGTACATTTGGTTTTGTGTAAGCTCAAGATAAAAGAAAAGTAAGTAAACTTTAGCCTTTTATACTCAATTATTGTCATATATTTTGTTTGACATTATGTACTTTTAGATTCCTCAACTTTTTATATTCTACATTAATAGGGAAAAGAACCCTATAGGTAAAAATGTTACAATAGTTTTTATAGCACTTATTGATATAATCTTGATTATTTTTAACAATATTGCACCAATAGTTGTGACTTTAAAGGTGTTAGTGTTGATGATTACTACTCATAAATGATTAAAAATGCATTTCTTAGATATTAAAAAAAACAACAATGCATGTGATGGCACATTAGTGCATGATTAAATATGCTTTAATGCACACGTATCAATCTCATTTTTGGGGGGCCTTTATAGACACCTAGGCCAAAAAATTGTAGATGCGACATCATATTTGATGATATAGTGCTAAAGCCTTAGTTATAAGTAGTGGACTTTTCAAGTAAGTTGTTGCAAAAAATTGGGACTGATTTGAAATTTCCCCGTAGGATTTTGAGACGAAGTTAGGATGTGCAACTATTGGGTCCTCTCCCCTACTTGGTTTTGCACATGCTCATTGTTATTTTATAATTCTGCATTATTTATAATGTCACCCTATTTCACATATTCCATGATTAGATTCTATTTCCATGCTATGTTATGCTTACCTTTACGATAATTACATGTTTATGTTTTATATCAATTTTATGTCCTACAATTCGATTACATATCACAAAGTCTATCTCTCTATTCACATATGATTTCATGTTTATCAAAGATTTAACGTATGATAAAAATTGCTTCATCACCTTTATTCTTTATTATGTTATGATCATAGAAGCCTTATCATGTCATTAACATTTTTTTCCATTATTTTGTCATTTATGTGTTGAAATTTATGTATCATTCCTCTAGTGCTATCTTAATGTTAAAAATTATATTGAGACATCATGCACCTTCCTCGTGTTTATATGCTTACATCCTAATCCATTAGATTGTTGCTTTCATTAATATTAGCAATTGTGTACTAATTTTTCTTTCCTCCCTTGTATACTTTGCGTATAAACAATTTATAGGGGTTCATATATGGTCACTAATGCTTCTTTATGATTAAGGTTTTATATACTATCTTGTGCTAGATAGAGGCTCAACACCTTCTCTAAGAAGAATTATATATATTTTATAATGATAATCTTACACAAAATAAGATTATCGAACCTCATTTTTACACTATGTACATAAAATTTTGAAATGTACAATCATATTAGATTTACATGCACATGAAAGTAGAGGGAGAGTGTAATGGTGAAATTAACACAACATCCATTTCCCATTTAATTTTTTGCCTATCTTAATGGTAAAGTCTTAATGCATTAACATATTGACAAGTGACATACTCCTATACTAAGCTTGGCTCCAAATGATCCCAAATATCAAAGATCTTAAATTCAAATTTCATTTAACTTAATATCTAACACAAATTTACATATCATATTGTTATATATTATAAGACATTTATGTGTTAAATAGCATGCTCAAAAATCTTAAAGTATGCCATGCTTAGAAATCTTAAATTCAAGTCATACAATGATTTCTATAAATAGACAAGATAGAACATTTGACTTTTATACAAGAAGTTTATAATAGAATAAATTCCACAAATTACGCTCTATACTTGATGAAAAAATTTAGATATATATATTATATTTGTTTATCTTAACAGTTGCTCCAAAAATGTCATTTTTGTAATGCCTATTATAAACAATACAATCACTTTTAAAAAAAGTTTACTACCTTCGAGAAACTAGAAAAAAAGTGAAAACAAATTTGCAAATGTCAATCAAATTATTTAAATAAGTTGGAAGAGAATGATACTTGTTTGCTTTTAAATTTTGAATTGATTTTTAATTGCATGTATTCCACATTTCATATACCAGCATGTTCAACATTTTCTTTTCTTTGCTAGTTCATATGTCTCCCCCCAGGCTTGGAAGCTAAGAATAGTTTACAAGTATTGCTAATGGAGTGTTATGCTGAGGCTAAAAAGGCCAATGAAATTATAGAGAAAAAAATTGATGCCCTGAATTTGAAAGGTGCCAGGAAAATGGCATTAAAATCCCATAATATATATCCTCTTCTTGAAGGCCTCATTCAATTCATAACAGTTCTAAATGTCCACCTAACTGTTGTTGTTGGCCAAAATAAGCATTTGATTGATTATATAGGTTTTTGGATGTGGATTTTGATGCCTATCTCTGTAATCAGGAAATAATATAAGAAATTGTCTATGTTGTTGCACCCTGATAAGAAAAATGGTGTAGGAGCTGAGAGAGCATTTGAGTGGTTGCTAAAGCTTGGGGAATTCTTTTTGATGAAACTAAAAGGGCTCAGTATGACAAATTGAGAAGTGGGTTGTGAGGCCTTTCAGGGGTAATGCCCGTGGCAATTGACCATCTAGTAATGAAACTCAGAAAGAAAGCTATGAAATCTCTGTTAGAGTTAAAATGGTATTTTCACTTATTAATTAAATCATTATTGATTTAATTATTAAGTCACCTTTCACTTTTTATTTCTACTTCACTTAAGCTAAACTTTAGTCATGCAATAATTGATTCTTTTATTAATTATTCATGCAACCTTGGTTTCTTCACCCTTCTTAGGTTTTTGATCTCCTTTATAAGGATTGATCACTTTGTAATTATATGACTTACTCTCGGGAATTCTCTCAATTCCTTCTCTCAATGATATTTCATATTTCTTGGACATTATGAGTTGTGTCTCCATTTTTTGCTTTGTGACATGTTATTATGCTGCTGGTGATCTTGGCTTATGAATTCGATAAATTCTAACATGGTATCAGAGCCTTGTTGGAGCAGCCTGTTCTTAGGTTTCTTGAAGATTTTTTGGATCGCCGAGGGTTTCAATTTTTTTGAGGTTCTTCTTTGGCTATGGAGGGGATTTTTTTATTTGGAACACTTTGAGCACAAATGAACATCACGAATGTTCTCAAAAGGCCCAAAACACACAATTTCCATATAAGGCATGACATATTTGGGCAACGTTGAAATATGAGGCAAATTTTTTTAGCACATGCCCATTTTCTAGGCATGCAAATCGAGGCACCAGAGGTGAAAAGGTAAAAAAAAAAATATTTTGTTGCCCGCAGGCTCCAAGGCCGCAGGCCCCACAGAGTACCCACAGGCCCCAAGGCTGCGGGCCCCTTGGGTGCCGCGCAGGCCAAGGCTGCGGGCCCCTTGGGTGCTACGCAAGCCAAGGCCGCAGGCCCGCGGGCCCCTTGGGAGCCCCGCTGGCCTATGGCTGCGGGCCCCAAGTTTTTTTTTAAATATTTTTTTGGTTAAAAAAAAATAATAACTATTTTTTAAAATGTTTTTTTCAATAAAAATATAAAGTTTTTGTCTATTCTTTAATAAAAAAAAAGACGTTCTTTTTTTTTATAAAAAAACAAAAAAAAAAATTTCTGCCAAATTTAGCAGAAAATCTAGAGGCAGTCCAAAATTTGGAGGCATCGCTAGTTTAGCAGGGCTTCACCTTTTTTGGCTGAGGTCTCATGAGGTTCAGTTGCTTTTTTACCTCCTAGTGGTTTTTTGCTCATAACTTGAGCAAACAGAGACGTTTTTCGCCAAACGAGATATCGACAGAAAGGTGGTTCCGAGGCCAATCTGATTTTTCAGGTTTGGTTATTTGATTTTGCCATCTTGCAGGGTTATTTTTCTAGTCAAATTTAGTGTTCCATTTTTCTCTCCGGTCACTATATCTTGCTCCTCCAGACTCCATTTTTTGACTTCCGCATGGCGTTAGAAAGCTGGTTCTCTTCTTCTTCTTCTTCTTCTTCTTCTTCTTCTTCTTCTTCTTCTTCTATGGGTCTCACTACCAGAATCTGCTCTAGGTATATTTTATTTATTTTTTTATTTTTGGCAATCTAGTAGATATCTTGGATGTTACAGTTCCTGGGATCATTTTCTATGCATGGGATGACTCTTTGAGAGTGGTTGCATATGTTTCTTTAGCTTTCTGTCATTCCTGGATATTGTATACATCTTTTTCTGTAGCTTTATTGCAAACACACTAAGATAAAGTACCATCATGCATGTTTGGGATCCCGCACATTTTGTGCCTGATCGTACTCACACTATATTATAAAGTGCCATGGGAGGATTGTTGAACCTTTGTCAAGTGAGTGTTCCATCCATGACATTAGCCTCATGTGTGTCAGCGACTGATCATCCTCGACACATACTTTATTTCTTCTTGTACGTTCTTCATCATGCAGTTATTCTTGACAGTCTCTAAGTGTATCTATTATACCTCTCCCTATCAACATTATGGGGGGGTATCTTCTGTTGGTTCTAATGCTTCCTTGGTTTGATGGAGTGAGCTATGTTTTTCAGTTTGTGTTCCTATATACTAGGCAGATGCAATGGCTGGTACTTATGCATTTCAGTGAGATGGGTCATTTACCATATGGACACTCTTCTTTCATTCCTATTTTGGAGTCTTCAGACTTGGCATTTTTGCCACCTGTATCTTCGAGTTTCGATGTTTGTCTTGTTCACCATCCTGATTTGAGTAGTGTCATTTGAGGGCTCTCATATAGAGTAGTTCTTTGACAATGTTTGCAGTTTCATGCATCAGAGGTGTTCTATATGTTCTTTCTTTGTTCCTATCTTCTGGGACATTCTCTAGTTTGGAGGTTTCTTCAGTCCTTCACTAGGCTTCATCTTTTTTTGCAGAGGGGTTTTTCCCACTGGGTTTTCTCCCTTTCTCCTCTTTACAGATATTTTTTTGTACTTGGGTACTTGATCAAGTCTTGTTGCTGGGACCCATTTCCTGCTTTCAGTAGTTGTTTCAAGGTTTTTGGCTTCTCCGTAAGTTTATCTTAAGGGGGGGCGTTAGAGTTAAAAATGTATTTTCACTTATTAATTAAATCATTATTGATTTAATTATTAAGTCACCTTTCACTTTTTATCTCTATTTCACTTAATCTAAACTTTAGGCATGCAATAATTGATTCTTTTATTAATTATTCATGTAACCTTGGTTTCTTCACCCAACCTTGGTTTCTTCACCCTTCTTAGGTTTCTGATCTCCTTTATAAGGATTGATCACTTTGTAATTATATGAATTACTCTTGGGAATTCTCTCAATTCCTTCTCTCAATGATATTTCATATTTCTTGAACATTATGAGTTGTGTCTCCATTCTTTGTTTTGTGACAGGTTATTATGCTGCAGGTGATCTTGGCTTATGAATTCGATGAATTCTAACAATCTCATTTATATAGTGGTCTTAGTGGCCTTTTGAAGTATAATATGTTTATTCATTAGATTTTGTAACTATTCCAGTGTGAAGACGTTAATGTTTCTTTCTAGAAGTGAAGCTTATTGGAGTGGATGATCAAGCCCTGGTGACTGTCTGATAAGTAATATATTTTCAAATTTTGATGAAATTTATGGATTTCATTTGATGGTCTACAAGTTATAATGGCATTTTCATGGCATTGAGGTCAAAATAAATGCAGAACTGTGATCTCCCATTTTCTACTTTGAAATTTTTTATTGTCTCTACCTGTAAAAATTTAAAATCATTATCCATGGAATTCTCAGTAACATATTTTCTCGGATATGTATGATGCTCTGTTGTTGGTAGAAAATGTATGTTGCAGGTAAAGCTATATAGCTTGGATTGTGATACATTTTTGCTCATGTAAAATTTGACCTATGTAGGCGTACTTAGTGATGGGAGGTGTTTGTTTTGAGCTGTTGCACATGGTTCCTGCTTGAGAAAATAAGAAGTTGGTCTAGATGAGAGCACTCAGAGAAAGCTAGTAGATGACCTTCAAGAAAGAGTAAGCCAATAGCTTCTATCTGTAAGCTGGCCATATAGATCATATTTAGGCACCAAGTAGCCATGGGTACCTGCTATTCTTGTGGTGAGATGTGATTATCCATGTGTGGTCATCTGGGCAAGCCCAAAATCTTAAACATAGGCAATCATTTCATTATCTAGGAGACTATTAGTGGCCTTGATATCTCTATGATAGATTGCAGGTTGGACCCTGTAATGTAGATAACACAACCCCTTAGTTGTGTTGAGGGAAATGTTCTTCCTTTTCTCCCAACTCAGAGTTCCCATGTTTCCCCCAAAAATTTGTTCATCGAGGTTCCCATTGGCCATAAAATTATAAACCAGGAATGTCTAGCGCCCCTCTTTGTCATTGCTGGAAACATGAAAGCCTCTTAGAACCACCAAATTATGGTGCCTTATGTTGTTGATGATCTCCATCTCATTGATGAATTTAGTTTCTCCTTCCGAATTACAGTTTGTGATCCTCTTAACCGCAATGGTGCAACCGTCGTTGAGGATGCCCTTATAAACTATTGCAAAATTGCCTTAGTTAATCATATTGGCATCAAAAAAATTGGTCGTGATGGTCTTCATCTGTTGAATGTTGAACCAAATGATGCCCATATTGGGCTTCAAAATCTTTTTTAACAGATTCCTGTTGCTTCTCACAAAATACATCTGCTTTTCCTTGTCCTTCATTCTGACCCACAAGTAGTACCTGAGGCCTAAACTAGAGAGCATGCGGACCTAAATGGCGATGTCTATAAAACCATAGAACATAACCCATTAATTGAGCTTCCTCTAAAGAAATGGCACACAAAGAATGCATGAAGCACCCTGGGTAGTTGTGGGCCAAAATTCATTCGCCACTCCCGCAACATACATGGAAATGAAAATAGTAACATTTTTGACTGGTTTCTTCTAAAATGTTTCTGATCATATCTGTTAACTTCTTGTGAACAAATATACCACTGGAAAAGAATACAACACAGACAAAGGCACCAAAGAGATCACCTTTGTAGGCAGTGTCCAAAGAAGTGGGTCTGAGTTTTTGATCCATACTTGTTTCGTCATAATCTCTCTGCACAGATGGGGATTTGGGACATATTATGTATCATTGAAACATAGCTAAACTAAATTTGGGGGAAGGCCCATGGAAGTGAGCTTCTGTTGAAGATTTTGTATAGCTGTAAGATTCAATGCTAGAGGGTGTTTGGAAAAAATCATAACTAGTAGTGGTTTCCGATGAACAGTTTACTATTGTCTGACAAGTTTGGGATTTACCACTGGCTACAGTCATTGTAAAAACACCGCCTAAAAATTAGAAAACCACAGTAGTGTGCAACTGTCCAATTTCAAAGCGTCAGACAGGTATTTCCTAAAATCTCACGCAATATAGCCTATCGGTCAATTAAATAGATTAAGATGTTAGAAGCCTCATGAAGTGACACATTTGTACAAATCCAATTTGCAACACAAAACAAATGCAAACCAAAATTTCTTACCAAGTGTTAGAATAATACAATAAAAAATTGCTTGAGCAAGGAGTTACATTCTCAAGACAGGAAATGCATAAGTGTTGCCACTCATCTTTCCATGAAAAATTATGATCTTCAAAGATCACCATATCTTGAAAAGCATACACCATGAAGCTTCTATTATTCTTGTTGACACAATATTCGTTCCCTTAGAGAAAACCACATTTTGGTTAAACAAATAGTGTTGCCCAATACAACACCAAAAATAACTATATAAGAAATATCTATTATAATCACATCATTTTTAGAACGAATTGAAAATTTTGTTCTACATTGCATAATAATTGGTATGTTTTCACCTTTGTTGATCCAACCATAGGATTTGGGTCATTGAAAAGTAAGGCCAAACTTATCGAGTAAACATTGTACACTGGTTAATTTGTAAACAAATTTCAAACAAATATCCAATTCAACTATATTTATATGAAATTTGATGTTCAACAATACTTCCTTAATAAGAATATTTAAAATCTAATCCTAAAATGTAGGATCCTTTTCGTCATCCCTTTAAGATCTAGGAATAAGAATATACATTCTTGCAATTTTTGTGAGGGTTTAACTTAGGGTATAGCCTCTAAAATGAAGACTCTCTATGACTATCATTCCAATAAGATTATTGTACACATGTTTGCATGTAGCCCAAGTCTAATTCAAATCAAAATGGTGTTTCATATAGTAGAGAGCATTTTGACACTTTTGAGATCCCAAGTGATGGTTGAAAGGCACTCTGTTTGACACTTATCAGGGTCCACCCCTCCCCTTGCCCACCCCTCTCACCCCTTTTGTCTCTTGTAGGCTTTTTTCAAAAAGTAATGACGTGTCATGTTTGTAGATGTTTTGTGCAAAAGAAGGGATGAAGATAATGGTAGCACCCACATGTTTTCCAAAGAAGATTTTGTGAATGAAGGTGGTGGGATCAAAATGGTTAAGGTTACAATTATGACATCAATATTAAGGAAGCAAACACTCTCCCGCGCATCTTGTAAGTCAATTGTGAAAAACTATCATGTGCTCAGGTAGTTGTAACTGTTTAGTGTTGATTTGTTCCACATGGTGTCAAACACTCAAGTTTTTAACAGAGAGAGAAATTATCTATTGTGGGATAGTCTTAAAAGGAGGAAAAGGGCTAGTTATACAGGATTTTGATTTTTATGCAAAGGCAACTATGTTGTTCTAGTATTGATGTTAAGGCTTGATTTACTGCTCAAACTTTAATTTCTAGCTTAGTTCAAACCATTTTATATTAGAATGTGCTTTTAAGCGTTGCTAGTTTTATTATGATCTTAAAATATATGGAATGTTCTATGTCAAGTGAGTAATTCATCTTGTCTTAATTTTGAAGTCTTATAATTACAATTTGAAACTTATGAAGTTGAATCATGTATTTTACTCATTTGGTTTAAATGATAGTTGAATGATTAGAATTATATCACATTCTTGGTGAATACTTGAATGTAAATAAATGTATAAGTGATATAGAAGAGAATTTGCATTACTTTTGAGCTTTAGTAGGTACTCCCATGAAATGATATAAATATTGTGATATGTGTTTGAGATCTTTACTTTGTTCTCATTTTGACAACAAAAGGATAGTGAAACTGTATGCTCAATTTAATAATGTTTCACTTATTTTTTGTCATAATGTGTTGGATTTGGGATTATTGGAAGTTATTTGAAGTTTTGTCAAAGTTTTTGGCACATTTCTCTAGATCTAGATTTATCTTTTTAGTATTTATTTCCCTTTCCCTCAAACTAGATTGATGAAGAGCTTACTTCTCAATCCAAGAGGTCGTTTAGTGTTACATGCAATGTCCACCAGTCACAAAACTTTTCATAAGGGTTGTTACCTTCCTTAGTGTAAAAACCTGGATCAACTAATTCTTTTTTTGGCACACCCAATGGGACATTTAGTTTCTAAATTAGAAGAGGTGTATGAGCTATAAGATAGTTAGTTTTGTAACCTAGGACAATGGAATTACTCGTTCCACTAGCTCCTAGTGTGAATTGGGATGCAATCCATGTTGATGCCTTAAAAGCATTTACCAAATTCACTAGAGAAGATGACAAAACCCCTGTATGGAATATGATGGACGTAGAAGATACTTGCATTGTACATCATATAACAGAGAAAAATGTATCCCTTAGGTTTCTAGCAACCTCTATTAAAGGACAAACTAGTCACCGAATACTATAAACACATGGGATGAGCTTGGAAATTTGTTCTTTGATCATTTTTCTAAAAAGGGTGATCACTCATCTTTGTTTCAACATCTGATTACTATCAAAAGAGCTCCTCATGAAGCAATTATAGATTTCAATACTCAATTTTAGAAAACCTAGCACTAAATTCCTATTGATGCTCATCCTCCAATAGGTATGAATTTTTTTTCTAATTAAAAGCATTTAACTAATACACAACCCTTGGCTATTCAATTACTTGGAGGTACCATACTACTAGCTACTTATGACCTAACAGGAAGACCAAAAATTAATCTAATTGACATTGGTAATCTTTCACCCATGCCACTCATGTCATATTTTCTATAGATATCTACTCGAGAACAAAGTGAAGCCTCTTGAGTACTCTTGTGCCTACTCAATCAATGTACGTGTATCTGAATGCCCAAAGTTCAACAACTATGTCAACGTCCCTATTAGCAATGGTGAATGATATGAAGAATCTACTAAGGACTTTGTCAAATGAACTAATCAATATCAAGTAGGAACAAGCCATGCCTCAAAGATCCAATTTTCACAGTTACCAAAATGGGAGGCCACCTTATCAACAAAATTAGTATCAAGGAGAAAATAAGTCCAATGTTTAAGCATAACCTTCCAATCAAATGGTTGTCATCTATTCTCCACTTCAAGTTGTCTTGAATATTCCAAACAAAGTGTTGGTAGCTACCCAGAAAAACTTTGTTAAAGAATTTAACACATGGTGCTTGTGGTTCCCTTGTAATTATACTCATATGTTAAAGAATCGCCAACATGATAATTTACACAAAATGTGGCAGAATAAGGAAGTCGGGTAAATAACCCCAGATGCTAGAATGTGTGCCTATTTTTCTCTAGGGATGAATAATTTTATATTAATTGCTTAAATGCAGGGGATGTCTTTAGAACAAGAATTAGAGACTATCCTAGATCATGCCTTGTTCTCTTGGACAACAAACGATGATGTCGTGTTTACAAACCAAGCATCAAATTCAAAGATGCCATAGGTACAATTTGATTATAGTACTCGCTCCAAAAGAAGGCTCACTGGAGAACTAGTCCAAGTTCAACAACCAAAGGCCATTGTCAAGAAATGTGCTAGTCCAGATGCTCTTATACAACCTATTTAGAGGTCATGATATTTTAATCCTTATAGAGGAAAATACTTAAAGATTGCTTTGACAACATCATTAAATGTGGTAGAGTAGTTAAAGAAAGCCCCTACAAATATATCTTTGGGGAATATATTAACTATCCCAAAGAATAAGTAGCTATTGAAAGAAGCTCTAGAGGGACGTGACAAGAAAAAAAGAGATGAAATTTCCCCAAAGAAAGCATAAATGAAAGGAAAGATGTCATTTATTGAACAAAAAATCCCACAAGTTCAACAACCTACAACACTAATAAATTCAAATGATGATTAGAAAGGAGGAATCAGTATGTTTAAATTGATGCCTTTCTTCTTAACCCTTATAGTAGGGGATAAGTTGTTACATAATGCAATTAAAGATTTTGGGGCCAATACTATTGTCATGTCTAAATAAATAGCAGAAAAATCTTAAAATTGAATATGAGCCTTTAGATTGTGGGATTATGCATTTAGATGGAAAAATAGTTTAGGTCATAGGTCTGATAAGAGATCCCTTTGACTATGTTTTCTTGTCCCTATATCACAGCTCCCCAATAAATTGTTCTCATCAACATTCCCTCAGTTTTTCCTTCGCTTGTGAAGAGATTTTATGTCAAAAATATGAGGTTATATGTTCCTTGACTGGCTAGACCTAATATTAAGAACTAAACACGGGTCAAAGCTCAAAATATTATCTAAACCCATGCATTTTACATATGTAGTGGATGAAGCTGCAATAAATCTTGAACCCACTCACACTTCCATTTCAAAAGATGAGATGTGGTTTGTTGAAATGTGGGAAGAAGAAGTAAGAAGGAATATAACTAAAGAAGAGGTTTTTTGAATCAATTCATAGAAAATACTCCTTTTAGGAGCTATCATGTCACCAATCTGGGAACTTATTTGATTTATGATAAGAATTTCCCAAACTTATTGAAGGTGAAAAATATGTAAAAGAAAGAAGTAAAGTCCAAACATAATTTGTATGGATGATGTATTTTCACGGAGCAAGATGCAAAACTAGTTTAGGAGTCAAAATTCACATAGTTTCGCAATCAGTAGTGGAAGTGATATGAGATTTAAAATTTCAATTCAATTCTACCTACCAATTAAAAAAAAATGAAGTACTAGTCAATGGACTAGATCTGGCAGAACGAATGTGAAAATTCTAAATTTGTTGTAAAACAAGTGCAAAATATTTCAGTTGTCAAGAATCCTTGGATGAGATCATACTGTCATAGAGTTTGGGACTTAATTGAAAGATTTAATGCTTTCATTATCCAAGTCATTCCGAGGAAATAAAATATGGAAGTTGATTAATTGGCCAAATTGGATCTCAGTTTGAGCTAGCATCAGATTTTCTTGTTAGTACACCCAGTTTAGGTAATTTTAAGAACACCAATTCTAGATAATGACAAGAACTGGCAATTGCAAGAATTAGTTTTCTATAGTCCATTATTTTCTCATCTTGGTGATGAATCAATAGGTTTGATTTGAAATATTGATTGAAAACATATACATAGTTTAATCCAAAAAACTTGCATTTAAAAAAATTGGCAAATTTTTGAAAGCGATGATCGTATTGCTATGTTTATCCAACAAGTTTGAGAGTTTGTTGAAAAACTATAACCCAAGATAGAAGAAGCCTATTAATACCAAATTATCCAATTAAAAGGGAACAAACTTCCTAAAGGTTGATAACCTTAAATAATCTCTTTGATTGTGATGATGCATGAAAAGACAAATGAAAGTATGTTGTTGATTAAGGAGATAATGAAGCTCTAAATGTTGGACATGACAAAAAGTTGAAAGTTGGAAAAGAGGTATTCCCTAAAGACAAGAAGCAACTAATATCCTTGTGTGATAAATAAAAATGGGTCATAGAATGGACCTATCATGATTTAAAAGGATATGATTGAGATATTATTGAGCAAACCATTGAACTATTTGAAGGAGCTAAGCCCATTACATAGAAGTAAAGACCAATGTGATGACATATTTTGCCATTAGTATGCAAAGGAAAATAGTTTTGAACCGTCGGTAACACCAACACTGAAAGACTTTCAATACAACCTGACACAATTGATAACAAAGGCCTCTAAAACTGTTAAGTATAAAGGAACCCTACAGAACAGATCACAATATTATACGAGGACACAATTTACAAGTGCAACCCAAAAATGTTGAAGTGGAACCTGACAGAGCAGAGGAACCCGACAGAGAAAGGGAACCAGACAAATAGTTCACAAACGAAACACTGATAGATAGACTAACAGAGCAACCCGAGCACCAGTCTACCGAGAGGAAGTTATATCCCGATAAATGTGGATCTGAATTCCACGCCAGTTAAAACACTTATGTTTTATATTTAGCTTTTTTTTTTAAAACCATTTCTTGAGGGACAAGCATTGTAATTATAATTATTTTAATCAATCTAACTGATTGAAAACATGGAAACTAGGAGATCAAGGTCAAGTTGCAAACCTTTGATCATAGAGTTATCTTTGTATACATGAAACTAAAATAGGTCAATCTATTATATAAATAGATGTGTAATTATTCAAAACATAGGGATGTGAGGATGATAGTAGATGTGGAGCACATCTATGGATCAGACTAAGAGTTTTATATGGAAGGACAACAAAAGATGAAATAGGTTATCAAGAACCACATTCAAGGCTACCAAGCAACAGAGGTATTAATCAATCACAATAGGTGATACATTGTACATGTGTATTTAATGGATATGTATTTAGCAATTCAAAATTGCATATACTCAGGTCAATGAATATTTTTGACTACATTCTAACAAGTGTAGCAAATAGAAGAAATCCTTTGAGAAGGTGGATTTAACAATCCTTTTGTAAACCTCTTAACTGAGTGCACACTAAACAATGTTGCTAAAGCTCTTAACAAAGTAGACCTTAACCATTCTCTACATGTTACTCCTAACAGGGTAAGATTATCAGAAGTGATCAAACTTGTAAGCCTTAATTGGCCCCTTCCATTCTGCAGATAGTGAAGTTTTTGTGGGTGTCATCCCCACCACAATTTTTACCTTCTAACATGGGTTTTCTGCATTACCAAATCTTGTGTCACATGTCATTACATTTCATGAATGTTTCTATGAATGTTTACAAGCAAATATGTTTATGAGTTGATATTACATAGACAAAGATAGAATAACAGATATGATCGGTAATGCAAGGATTTGATTACTAAAGGTTAAAGGTTAATTGACAAAAAGTTTTAAAGGTACTGATTCACCCCTCCCCTCTCAATACATACTTCCCATTATTTCCAACAATTGGTATCAGAGCTAGATCTCTTATTTGGAAAAGTTTAAATCACTCGAGAGAAAAGATTATAAAATGGAGAAGTATAAGCTTGATAAGAATATTGAGAATCAGAAGCTAGAGATTCAGATCTTCTATGAGCAATCCAAATCTGCAAGAATCAAGATGAGAGAGCTACTAGATGAAAGAAAAAGTAATGAAAACTCAGAAAAAATGAAAAATACTATCATGAAGAAGAGATACCTGATTTGTTTGAGTCATTAGCATCTACATCTAGCAATACATCAGACACATCCGAAGGAAGCATCACAAGTTTGAATGAAATCAATCAACATCCGATAGAACAAGTCAAGCTACTGCAAATTGGTTAAGAGACACAGATGGTAAGAATGATTGATGTTATGAACAATACTAGACAAGATAAACAAGAAAGAACACTAGCTATTGATGACAAGAGGAAGATCATTGAAAAGATACAAGAGAGAGAGTTATAAATACAAAGACTTACTGAACATCATCATGAGATCACCAACCAAATAATTCTTATGATTCATGAGGAAAACCGACTGAACACAAAAATCAATAGGAAATTAGAAGCTATTGGTGAGCTAAAAGAATAAAATGAAAGACTGAAGCATGAAATGATGATCCAAAGATAGCACAATGACATGATCAAGAGAGATGAAGAAAGTACCAAAATAATGGATAATTCTCTAGATGGACAAAGAAGGGTCAACAACAATACCAGACTAGGGTATACCGAGCATGGAGAATCATCAAATCAATCTGATCACAAAGATGTCTTCACAAATCAAAAGCCAAAGAAGTTGACATGCAATCACTATGGAAAACCAGGCCATACATCAAATGTTTGCAGGAGAAAAGCTAAAGGTATTCCTAAATCTACTCTTACATTCATAGGATATTGCTATAACTATAACAAGAAAGGACATAAAGCATATGAATGTAAATCTAAGGTGAAATAATCAAGGAAGGAAACCTACATGGAAAAATATTGTCCTACTTACAAAATGCATGGGCACACATGTCTTGAATGCAGGAAAAAGAAAAGACAAGCGTGGAAGCCAAAAGATCAAGATACTACATATCAAACAAAAAGAATCAATAACTCATATGTTTGGGATTACAACACATGGGAAAATTGTACATGTGGTAGATTTGGTCACATAGCTGAAAATTGCATAAGGAAATGGACAAGAAAGTCTAGAAGCTAGACTAACCCCAGAATGGCATGCTTACACTATCATAGGGTCAGTCATCTAAGAAAAGACTGTAGAGACCAAATGACATAGACAATCACATTTGCCAATGGAAACACCATTGAAGATATGAGGAAGATGAGAAACAAAATGTGGAGGAAAGATACAAATATTGATGATGTTGGACCAAGAAATGCAATTGGTGACACCTTATCCAATGGATTTGGTGACATCACCACCCCCACCTAAGCAGAACAAGTATGGAACTGCATTACACCAAGCTATATTTTACATTAGTTCCATTATACATTGATAAATGCCAAATTAGCATGATGAAAGATGCACTATGGCACTACTTGTTATAAATCTGTGAATCCAATCTCATCGGTCAAAGCATACCGAAAAAATTAGTGTACATACAAAGCTAAGTTGTCAATACTTACCGAAAATCGTTGATTAGCACACAAAAGGCTAAGTTGCAAGTGCAAACCAAGATCTGTCAGTCAACATGTGAAAGGTCAGATAAGCTGATACTTGACTCGAAGCATTGTATTCTCACTGAGAATGTAATTTGTGTGTCACCCGATGACTTGTTAGAATATGTAATCTTTCCTTGGTGAAATATATTATAAACCAAGGTAGTTTAGTTTATTTATTATGTAAGTAGGAGATTCCTATAGAATCCCTACATGAACACATGTCCTCTTGTTCATATGTGAGGACATATTATTTATTTGTAATTTCTTTTATTCTAGATTCCTCCTTAAGAGGAAATAGCACAAGTGGCACACACATTATGAATGTGGCTCACATACACATGGGAGTTACATTCAACTCCTTTCTTCTCATCTCTATATAAGAGATGCTTCTTTTCTCTTTTCTATTCACTCATTCTCTCATTCACTTGCAACACTTAGTTTTCTCATTCTCATTCTCTGGAAGCATTGTATGAGCATTTTTCTCTCATTCTCTTCCTCTCTCTCTCTTAGAATTTTTGGCCCATTCTTAATAATATCACGGGGTTTTTTTTATGCTTTTCCCCCTTCAAAAATATTGTCTCATATTGTATGGTGCATGTTTCTAGATTTGGTTATTTCATGGTATGCATTTCCTCTTCTTTACTCATTAGATTAAACAAGATCTTTTTTTGCTCTTTCTTATCATTTCTTACATGGTATCAGAGCAGGTTGGTTTAATCTTTGTTTGAGTGTACAGGTGGAGGAGCTACCATATTTTGAAGCACTCCATTTGGAGACTATTGAGAGAGTATCATTTGATTTCTAACAATTTTGTGTTGCAGGTTGTCCTTCAAAAAAATTGAAAAACTCCCCTCTCCTTATTCTTATAATTTTTTTATTAATAAAAAAAGTTATCTTTTATTGTTCATATATTTATTCTTAGTGTTTTTTTTAAAAAAAAATTTTAATATAAATTTTTTTATATATATAATAGTAGTTATCATTTCTTCATAATATCATTTCTTAGTTTTTTTTAAATTTTTTTTTAATATATATAATAAAAGAAATAATAATAAAATAAATAAAATTTAAAAAAAAATAAAAAATCACATTTTAATTCTTCCCTCCCAACATTTTTTTTCCCTCCCTTTCAGTTTTTCAATTTGTATCTTAACCCTACCCCCCCCCCCCCCCCCCCCCCCCCCCCCC
>MU224824.1:2088496-2102156 GCA_018584345.1 Thuja plicata
TTAAATCTGTGTATGTTTATATAAAGTGATATATATATTCATATTCATCTCTTTTTGTATAAATCTCTTTCCTTATTCGGTTGTTGTGCTACTCAGAACTGTATAATCTAGAATAATTATCATTTCATCCTATAATTTTAAGTAAATGAGCCAAGTAAAGTCAGATAATCATAAAGAGGGTACCAAGAACAAACTTACCCCAGAGACCTTCAAAATAAAAAGACATTATACTACTTTTTTTGTGGATTCCTTTCCCGAAACTAGGATAAATATTATCTGTGCTGACTTCAAGATAAGAGATCTTCAAAAGATAGTATTCCCTAAACAACCATACATGCAGACCAACATTAAATAGAAAATGTTTGCGAATAACATTCCATTTTTTAGAGTTATACTGATACTAAGAATCTAGATTAATTATTACAGAAAGATCATTATTATATACCTAATTATAGAGAATATAATCATACTACTATATTTGATAGAAACAACTTTCCTGATGGAAAATTTCACTTGCCTATGACTAAAGATAATCATTAATAAAATTTAAAAGCTACGTTTAGAGAAAGAGACAAATTCCTAGATTATCATTCTTTAAAACCCTATATTATTGACTGGTTTTCCATTAATCATAGGTGTATTGTAGAATCTAGGTTTAGTGATGGTCAAATCTCCCCGAATATTGTTAATGACTGCATCTAAGCCTCCTATAAATTTATGTTTGAATATGCGAGTACAAAGCCTCCCTATATCAGATTTTACTAGATCAACTTGGATGGCCGAGGCTATAAACATAGAAGGTATATTAGATTTAACTTGGTAGTGATCATCATTGGTAAGAAATTCCTACCCAAAATCCTGAAGACTACCCTAAGGGTTAGAGCATGAGTACTTAACATTATAGACTTAAGTCTGTTGATGGTGATTATTCCCTCAAAGGCTACTCATGGATTAGATCCTTGCAATTCGATAGGGGTAGATGTTATTACATAAGGAGGAAGACACTTCAAATAGAGAGACATATTATGGAGAGGAGTGAGAAGCCTCTTAAATATCGATTTGAGAGGCTTTCCTTATCTTTCCTTTTCAGTAACCCATCACTTGGTATACTTAGTCATTTCAAGATAAAATCTAGAGGAGAAATTCTTAAGAGGAGTTAGGATGATTAATATATTAATCCCTTACAAGTTGGTCGAAATATAGTTATATTAGAGGAGCTATATCCTAACGAATATGGGGTGGGATTGCTAGGATATTAAAGATATATAGAAGAAGGTTGTTTATTACTTATTAAATATTTAAGCAGAATGGGTTTAGGGGACATCTGAAACCAAACTAATCTATAGTACCTAACTCAGTTATATATATATATATATATAATTATATTGCTAAAACAAAATATTTATATATACATATATATTCATATATATATCTGTAGACACCCAAAAATGGACAGACTTGCGACTTTATATTAAAAACACTAATTTTCATCTATTAATTAATCATTTTTTTAATCGTTAATTAATCATCTATTTTCTTCTAAATTCATTCCCCAAATCATTTAATCAAATTCCCTAAATTAATTAATTAACCTTAATTGATTAATTTCCATTAATTAATTAATTGAAGTCAATTTCCTATAGTTTAAATTCAAATATTCAAACTAACTAATTAAATTCTTCCAATCAAATTAATTACAATTAACTTAATTTAATTTCATTCAATAAAGCAATTCTAAATAAAAAAGAATTCAATTATCTCACATGTTGAAAAATTTAATTACATAAATGAATTAAATATTCATTTATCTTCAAAGAGATAACTCTTGATTAGATCACATGGGTTACTCCACCCATCTCTTGAGCTCACATGGGTAACTCCACTCACCTCTTCAGTTCTAAAAGGTAACTCCCAATTACCTCCTCAGTTAACCAAACTCTATCTCCTCTTTATCAATTGAAGAGGTGAGTTTACTGTTGGCTTCTCCAGTTCCCTTTAATCTCAACCATTCATCTCCCTGTCTCTAGGATTGATATCAACCGTTCATCTCATCCTCAATTCCTATATAAAAACCCTTCATAACCATTTGAATGATCCATGATTTCAATATCTCGTGTGCCATTACTCTGTCAGTTTGGTTCTAGCATTCAAACCATCTTGCGATCACTCATTTCAATAAGAAAATTCTCGATGCTCCCAAGTCATAGATGCTGCCACACCAATTCTGAGCATCAAAAATAATGTTTCAGAAGGAATAGAGAGAGAAAATATAAGCTTCAAGCACTTTGGGGTTTGCGTTCATTTGCTTTCTTTCTCTTTGCTTGTATATTTTATAGGTTACGTAGTTAAGTTTTGTTATTAGTAGCTTTCGTATATTTGATTTCTGTTATTATAAATCAGTGCTACTAACCCTTGCCTTTGGAAATATTGGGAACCATGAATTGACAATGAGAGGTGCATATATTTTGGTGAACCCAATGTGAAACAAACAACCCGAATACATCTTGTAGATGACAAACATAATTAATCAGCCACGACCGTATGTTTGCAGACCTCAATTTTTATCATTTCTCAATATAATTGATGAACGAGTGCCACAATTGAATGGTTTAATACCATAATTGATTGCAGGCTTTCACACTTATTTTCTGTCATTTTCTGAGTCTTTGCTTTCTTGCACTTTACCACAATTGCCCGATCGGTATTGCAATCGAACACACTTTGCCGCAATTGACCGATCTAGACCGTAATTAATTATGCATTACCACAACTGAAAGTGCATTACCACAATTGCTAGATTTTGTGCCGCAATCACTTGTTATTTACCGTAATCACCAGTGCATTGTCGCAATCTCCTACTGAATTGCTTATACAATTTTAACTCTCTTTCCATCTGTCTAAAAATTGGATACCTTCTATGTCTTTTGTGCAAGAATTTCCATGAATAGGAAGGGTAAGTTGTTGGTGAGTATCATTTATTGTTTCAAAGTTACACATAATTTTAGTTTGCAAAAGTCTTTTTTGATACTAACTCGTTTAAAACAAAGCAAACTAAAATAAATTCACTTGTCAATTTGGGTTTAAAAGGAACAATGTTTGTCACACATCTCACACCTCACATTTCAAAATTTGGTGCTTAAAATTGACGTTGGGATTAAAATTTAACAAAGGCAAAGAACCTCTTGACTTGGTGCACTAAAATTGAACAAGCAATTAATACCTACTTTTGGGCTTAAAACTGAACACTTGTGCTTGTATGGTTGTGTAGCTTAGTTCACATTTTAAACTTTTGGAGTTTAAACGATTAACCTTGTGCCTTGATTTTTGGGTGCACTTGAACAATCTGTTAGATTAGACACCTTTATACATTTTAAGAGAGGCTTGTCTGTGGGATGCACTTCTTCCTCAGAGGACAAACTCAAACGGGTAATCCTTCTGATCAGTATATAAACAAGACATGAACCAAAGTTTTATTTTATATCTAGCCAAGCTCGGGTGAGGTGTGTTGATAATAGTCTGGATTGGGTGAATACCCCTAAGGAGCCAACGTGGTCAACTAGACTCATAAGTGAGTTACACATGTACAAACCAATTGGAGAGATGCCACAGACCCTAATAGAATCCATTAAATGGAGTCCAACCTAGTTTATTATAGTGCAAGGGGTTGCAGAATTCCCCCCCAAGATTCCCAAGATATGTGTCCCAAGGTATTTGTGTAGTGAAAGAGATCTTCACTATACAACAATAATACCAGGAAATGACAAAAATGCAGGTGCCTATGTCATGGATCTGTGTCCTAGTAGTTTGATAATTGTTGTGTGAGATAACAGACATCTAAGCATTGGGCCTATAATATTGTATTTTGAAGCCATTGACCTAGATTAATCTGACTGTTCATTGTTGAGACCTCATGATAATATTGCAACTTGAAAAAGTTGTAGAACATACACATGTTAGTCTTCATTCTTCAAAACACGGTGTTTGTTGTTCTTTTATTTGATCAGTTTCCAAAATGCAAAACAAACATCCAAACTGTCAAAATGAGTCAAACGTGTTAAAAGTCTAGGTTGTCAATAGCAAACTGATTTGCAAATTAGAAGCAACATTTTAGAAATCATAATTACCAGATGTGATAGCTAAATGTGGCCTTCTACTTTAGCCATACACTTCAACATGATCATTGTTCCCTAGTCACATACAAGAAGGGATATGAAATTAGCCATCTTGCATGTCTGTATGATTCGACCTATTGCCTCCTATCTAGTTGGGGTTTTGAATAAGCTCCCAGAATCGAGAGTCCAACAACCTAGACCATTGCTAGAATGGATGATTTAAGCAAATATGCAAATGCAAGATTAAACTAAGATGTAAATGAAGATTAATCTAGAATGTAAGTATGCAAGATTAATCTAGAAATGTAAATATGAGATTAAGATTACATGAAATAAACTAACCTATGCATGATTAACCTTAAAAATGAGAATTAATCTATTGCAAAATGAAAGCTTAAATGTATAAATGTGAGTTAACCATTCAACAACAATTCGACATTCTAACAATGCATTCCCCCCCTTTTTGAATGAGAACAAGAGAGTTCTTTTATAGAATGAGAGTTTGTTCATAATAGAAAGTTTCTTTTGAGAGAAACAGTTACTTTATTGAAATCTAGTTTTTTTTTTAGAGAAACAGTCAACTATTGTCTTTTTGAGTTTATCTAATTTGTTTCTCTTTTAAATCATAGTTAACTCAAAGTTTCTATTTCTGAACTGGAGAGAAGATTTTGGAGAGAATATTAAATTAAATAAATAGAATATGACCTCATAAATGTATTTTCTTAATTATTTGAACAATTAAGTTCAACTATTGAAATGAGGATATTTATTTAATATTTAAATATTATTTAATTCCTTTTTAAGTGTTTTAGGTAAAAGGGTGAATTTAATTTAATTAAAGTGCTAGGACTTTGTAATTAAATTAATTCAATCATAGGGTTTATTTAGCTAGGTAATTGATATTTTAGGAATTAAATATAATGTATGATTAATGCAGATTTAGGATTTTCTGCATTTGACACTTAGGTCGAGTAGAGTCAGTCAAAAGTTAGAATTGCCTAGTATAATAGGACTTTGATGATTCAAAAGATTGATAAATGCAACAAGTTGGTTAGGGTTGCAAGATGCCAATTTTGGGGTGTTACATTTTGCCCCTTTTTGAATTGATGTGTGAGTAGCACATTGATTCAAAGAATAGTATGATGTTTGAAGCATAGAAGAATTGATTTTGAGAATTGATGATGTAAATATTTCAAAGCTATCTCTAGAATAGAGCTTAACTCTCTAAAGTTTAGGTTAGATTACCGAGATGATGGTTAAGTTGAGTTTTTGAGGGTCATCTCAGAATGAAGCTTGATTCTTAGGAATCTGGGTAGATTGCCCCAATACCTAATAGATTATCACTTTTCAAAAGACTGTCCCCAGAATGAGGCTCAATCTTTAGGAGTCAGGGTTAGATTTCCCCAATACCTGGTAGTGAGATTTCAAGAACCATCTTCAGAATGAAGCTTGACTCTTAGGAATCTGGGTTAGATTACTCAGATACCTAATAGATGAGGTTTTGAGAATCATCTCCAAAATGAAGCTTGATCCTCAGGAATCTGGGTTAGATCACCCAGACACCTAATAGATTGAAATTAGATTAGATTGATTAAGATAGGTTGAAAGTGATTCAATGATGTAATCATCCTACCGCCTCAGGAGTGAAATGGAAAGATGACACGCCATAATGGTGATTAAAAGTGATAAATCATAGATAGAAGTTGAATCAAAGGTCAAGAAGAAATTAGAATAGATTATGAAATAATCTAGAAGATGTGAGAGAATGTTTATTAGAGATGATTTCGACAAGAAAGTGATGTCAGAAAGTTGACTGCATAAGCATTTGATCACGTAAAAATATAAAGTACAATTTTGAGCTATATAGAAGTGTCAGATTTAGATTTTGATCTCGAAAATGGATTCAAAGCGGTTGATATAGCCACTTTTCAAGAGTGAGAGTGAGGATCAAACACTTGTGCAATCAGGATGAAGCCTGAGTGATGAAGAAGAACCTCTCAGTGTATGAAATCCAAGAGAGCATAATGAAATGTTGAAATGTTGCTTCAATGCAAGCCTAGAATGAAAGTGCAAGCCAATGCTAGATGCAAATGAAAGTGCAATCCTATGCTAGATGCAATTCCTAGGACATTGTTGTTGGACCCATTAGATAGTTATCATCATAGAGCATTTTTGGAACATCAAAGTTGATACAATCCTTATTGGTGCCACTGCAACCATAAGGATATGAATATGACTTTCATCAGATAAGATATGGGAAACTAACGTAAGCATCAAGGCATAAAAGCTGAGATGACTTGAACATTGTTTCCAGTTTGATATAGTAAGAGTACACCAGTAAATAAGTAGAGAAATAAAAGTCAAGGAGATAATTTTGGCCTCACCAAAAAGTAGTAGACAAAGAAAAAGAGAAATAAAATCAATGAGAACAAGAAGCATACAAAAATAAGTTCGGCATACTTCAGCCAATTTCAAAGTTTTTGACTATGAATGTGTCTAGGGGTGTTGAAAAACACCATTGTGCTTGTGAGTGCATTGTGTTTGATTGCTATCGATAGATGTTTACATTTGCGATATCCAATGTGTGTTTAGAAACATAGATGTGTCCAAAGAGAGTGTTGAAAAACACTGTTGAGTGTTGTGTTGAGAAACACTTGTTGGTATCAGTAGAGTGTTGTCCTTTAGAATGGACAAGATTATTGATTCTAGTGCAATCCAAAGATATGAGCTGATTTGGGGACCTATGCCCCTAGTGAGATTTCGAGAACAATCTCCATATGGAGCTTGATCCTCAGGGATCTGAGTTAGGTTGCTCAGATACCTAATAGATGAGATTTCAAGAATCATCTCCAGAATGAAGCTTGATCCTCATGGATCTGAGTTAGATTGCTCAGATACCTAATAGATAATATTTCAAGAATCATCTCAGAATGAAGTTTGATCCTTAGGGATCTGCGTTAGATTGCTCAGATACCTAATAGATAAGATTTCAAGAATCATCTCTAGAACAAAGCTTGATCCTCAGGGACTTGAGTTAGATTGCTCAAATACCTAATAGATAATATTTTGAGAGTCATTTCTAGAATGAAGCTTGATCCTTAAGAATGTGAGTTAGATTGCTCAAATACCTAATAGATAAGATTTTGAGAATCATCTCCAGAATGAAGCTTGTTCCTCAGAGATCTGAGTTAGATTTCTCAGATACCTAACAATGATGTGATCTAATTGGGGACCCATGCCCCTAGTAGCAAACAATGACGAATGAATTGACTCATATGATGAGGAAAAACTTGATTTGATTGCCCCCAGGCTTATCACTCTAGATCAGTGTCAATTCAGGAGGGTTCACAGAGGAACCAAAGCATCACAAAAGTGACTAAAAGCTATGAACAAACTGAAGCAAATAAATGCCAAGACAAAGTGTAGAGTACCCCTCTAACTTCAACAGATTAATGTCAAATGCATGTATGTGTTGTTGCGAGCAATCTCAATAGTACGACGATAGTAGACATACACGGTGAGAACTACTAGTGAATGATGTGAGAGAGATTCACAAGTAGAGAAATCTGAGTAATAGCTAGGCATCAATAGGAAGACATAGTAAGAACCATGGTGACTGATGCGAGAGAGATTCTCAAGTAGAGAAATCTGAGTAATATAGCTAGGCATCAGTAGGAAGACATAGTGAGAACCACTGGTGATTGATGCGAGAGATATTCTCAAGTAGAGAAATTTGAGTAATAGCTAGGCATCAGCAGGAAGACGCAATGAGAACCACTGGTGACTAATGGGAGAGAGATTCTTGAAAGTAGTAGGATAGTGCCCCTAGACCAGGAAGGTGCCCCTAGAGTATGACCAGTTTCAATCCATGTTTTTGAGGGTCATCTTCAGAATGAAGCTTGACTGACATAAATCTAGGTTAGCTTGCCTAGATACCTAATAGATGATCACCTTTCAAAAGACTATCCCCAGAACAAGGCTCAATCTTTAGAAGTCAGGGTTAGATTGCCCCGATACCTGTTCATTGAAAGATAGTCAATAGACATTTTGATTTTTTTTGGTGGATGCATCAAAGTGCCTATTGCTAGGTTTTCACCAAGATGACCATTTTTTAAGGAATTTTTATGGTTTTTAGATTTTTAGAGATTACTCAATCTCAAGCAAGATCACATTGGTTTTCCCCCAATGTTTAGCAAGGTGGAGGAAATTAGAGATGGATTAGAAAGATGATGGATGAGGTGAAAAGAAAATGATGGATGAAGAGGGTGAATGCAAACCTCAAGGACAGTCTCCTCAAGATTACCCAAGCTAGGGAAAAAATGAATATAGCAATGTAGGCTCATGGAGTGGTGCTGGAGAGCATATAGGATAATAACCTAATGTCATGAAAGCATGTGGTATAAAAGAATGGATATGCCAAGAGACTTCTAATAACCTTTTTTTTTTCTAATTTTGATCAAGACCAAGGGTTCAATTTGATAGGATGGATATAGCTATGATCAGGATAAGAGATGATGGAGGTATAAGTGAATTTTTTGGATAATGGTAGGCATGCTCAAAGATAGGAAGTATAGGCTTGGGATAAGCAAGATCATGATAGGGTAGTGTGTATGAGAGAAAGTGAATAGGCTGATGGAAAGGATAATGTATGTCAGGATGCATAGTGTTCATGGGTAGGTTGAGCCTTGTCAAGATCACAAGAAGAACATGGATGCTCACAGGCTAGCTGGATGTAAGATATGATGGATAAGATGACATGGATGGAAATTGCCCCCAAGTGAAGAGTGCAAGTAGGAGGAATTATGCATGACGCCTGTTTGTCAGGTTTTCATCATGGTACTTATCCAAGGCACCACAAAAAGTGGTTTTCACCATAGGATGGATTGATTTATCTTTACTTTTTCTACCAAGGTGCCTGTTTACCAGGTTTTCACCAAGGCATTTTTTTTTTGGAGGAACTTAAGCTTCTTTCTCTTTAGATAGTACTCCTTTGAAAGATATGATATGATAGGTCAAGGCTGCTTAAAGTATGCTCAAATATGTTGATAGGGTGATGGTAGAGAAGATTGATATGGAGGATAAGGGAGATGGTATCCAAGCATTTATGAAATGGACTGGATGAGAGGAATAGCAAGATGTAAGGACCCAATATGGAAGGATAGTAGGTAGGGGTAGGATATTGGGTGTGATAGTGAGAGTTTTGTGTAGACAAGATCAACATCGACACACATCTAGAAAGGCAGTGGAGATTCCTCTCTGTTCAGTGGAGACAGCAGAGGGCTGATGAGTTCCACAACTTGAGGCAGTTGACCCTGTCTGTGGTTGAGTATGAGCGTCGATTCTTCAAGCTTAAACATTTAAGTTGCATGGTTAATTGATTAAGTTAATTGAAATGATATCTCATGCATTTTCAATTTAACACTTTGCTTTTATATTCCTAAGTTGAGTTTTTCATGCTTTAAGTGGAATTGAAAATAAAAGAATTATGTTAATTAATAATTATAAAATTTATTTTCCCTTTAGGGTTTTCACTTTTGGAAACCTAAATGCTTGGGATATCTATATATTTGGATTAGAAGCCTTTTGAGAGGTGGTTCAATCAGGGAGAAGGAGAAATCAGGTGATTGGGATTTTGAGGGAGAGCTTGCTTGGATTTGTGGCTTCTTTTGCTTGGTATTGTAGATTCTTCTTGCTTGGATTTTGAGAAATTGTGCTTCTCATCAGTTATTGAGGTAGGGTCTTCATCTTTTGAATTCTAGCTTTCAGATCCTGATCTTCCATGCATCTGAAAGCTAGGACCTTTTGTGTGATCTTCCTTGTTTGAAGTATTTAGCATTTTCATTGATTTAGAGTTGAAAAATGTGATCTTGGTATCAATTTGTGTTTTCCTTCAAGCTTGCATGTTAGATTTGTGTTTGTGGGCATAAAGGGTTTCATTTTGGGTGTTAAAATTTAAAGGGCATTAGGGTTTTCAATTGATGTGTATGAGTTTTAAATTTTGGGCCTTAGGGTTTCGGATCTGTAGGAGGAAGACTTCTTTGAGGAATAATTGATATATGTTGTTAAAATTGCTTGAGACCCTCATATCTGTAGCTCCTTGCCATGAAAATATGAATTTCATACCCTCACCATGTCCTTGCCCAAACCCCTGATCAACCTATAGGAAAATGAGGAAAATGGGCTAAAATTGCATGCTTGGTAACAAGAAAACCCTTCTTGAAATAAATAAATAATTATATTTAAATTAGTCTTCTTTTTTTTATCATCATGCATGTTTTAGAGAAAATGAGACTCCCTTTCCTATTTTATTTATTATTTTTATTGGAAATAAAAGCCTATATTATTGAAAATATAGCTTATTAAATTGCTTAAATATATATATATATATAGTTTCTCTTTTAAAAAATTATTGTAAAATAATTAAATATAAAAAAATAGAACTTGCTGGTTTTCTATTAAAAAAAAATACAGTGTTATTAAATTAACACCAGTAAAAAAAATATAAATAAATAAAAATTATTTATTATTAAATACTGTTAATTATTAAAAATGAGGGTTTAATACTTAATTGGTATTAAAAAAAATAAAAATTAGCAAGTTTATGGGGAAGCGGGTGGCGGGGGCCACCGCACCCCCTGTTCGCGGTACACCTGCGCAGTGGGCCGCAGGTCCAAGGACCTGCGGTAGCCACTGTATAGTGGGCCCACGAGGGTACCCACTGGACAGTGGGGCCGCGGTTCCCACTGTGATGTGGGTGGGGTGGGGCCGAGACCCCCCCCAAACATTTTACATTTAATTTTTTTTAATTAAAAAGTTTAATTATTCGGTTGTATGTAATTTAATTTTTTTTGTTTTAGTTAATTTTTATTTATTAAGTTTATTTTAGTATTTAGATTAGTTTATTATTAATTTTTTTAAAATTTGTTTATTATTAATTTTAAGTTAGTTTATAACTAATTATGAATTAGTTTATAATTAGTTCTTAAATTAGTTTATAGTTAATTTTAAACCAGTTTTAAATTAATTTTTAATTAGTTTTGTATTAATTTATGGGAGGAGGAGTTTGTTTAGAGATGGGATCTTGGAAACGAGTTAATGATGTGATTAATTCTATAGGTAAAAGAGGGCATATTATTTTATCGTTACGTTTAATTTGTCATCACTAATCATCAAGTCCTATTGTGGTTGTTAAGATATTAGGGATTTTTGGTTGGGTGACTTATATTATTGATTATGTTGCACTTGGAAATTGT
This sequence comes from Thuja plicata, assembly GCA_018584345.1. Classification (NCBI taxonomy): domain Eukaryota; kingdom Viridiplantae; phylum Streptophyta; class Pinopsida; order Cupressales; family Cupressaceae; genus Thuja; species Thuja plicata. The sequence continues at coordinate 2,099,862 of MU224824.1, forward strand.
ACAATTTTATAATTTTAACTAGAAATTGGTAATTATTTCTTCGATGTATTTATAAATTGTTTATAAATAGATCTATAGAAAATGTTAATGTTTTATCAATTTGGTATATTGAATTATTTCTCGTTAGTAATTTTTAATGAATAAATGAATTTGCATGATTAGAAATCATAAATTTGTTTATTTCTACATTGACATTATACTTGATTTTAATGCAGTCTGAATATGAATTATTGTACTATGATGTGCTTTGGGTGAGTATTTATATGAATTGGATAGTTTTCTATGTTATCATGCTTTTGGGTATCTGTTGGGTTAGATGACCCTAGGACCTAGATCTAGAAGTTTAGGATTGTGCTTTCTATATGATGTTATTATGATGTCAGTTGTGATTTTTTAAGTTTGTCATGGTCCTGATTTCCTAAATCCAACCTGATTCAGTTTTGATGTATTGTTTGGCTTTATGAAGATATTGTGGTTATTGTTTGGTTATTTGAGAACCTATGTGCTCCTGAATGAGTAGGATGCAATTTGTGTATATGTTTATCTTCTTATGTTGAACTTGAGCCTAGGTAGGTTAACTAAGTGTATAGTGGGGAAGTAGCTTGCAATGGGGGTCCAGGACTCTAAGCAGTTACTAGGTAAACCCATTGGCAAGTTACTTAATAAGTGAAAATATATGATACATTAAAGGGGTTTAAAATGAACTAATAAGATGTCTAAGTCTCTACCCATGCCTTGAGTGTTGTCACATGATAGGATGGGAGTTGGGATCCTTGTCTTCATGAAAGGATCCCCGAACCACATAGTGTCACCTGGAGGCCAGGGTCAAGAGGTACTACTAGGGTTACCTTCAAGGTTGGACTTATGTGATGACACTTCCCTATATACAACTTAGGTTATTCTACACGTGTCAGTTACTTCTGGTGTTGTTTAGTGGTCTGTTATGGTTTATATTGCTTTTAGGATCTTCCGATGCTTGGAGTATGAGGTCATGTATACCTTGTTTGCATTCTTGTTGTATACCCCGTGTGATGGGCATGTTACTAGCTCCTCAGCATGGTGGGAGTGGACCTTTGGTTTCACGTGGTCGGGTGGTAGTGATTCTTATTACCATTGAGATTTCGATGGATTCTTCATCATGCTTGGATGTTCCTTATTGCAGTTTCATCTTCTTAGTCTTTTGGAGACTTGATCAGTTACTTGAGTTGTGTATTTGTACCATATATTTATATTGGTTATCATCCTTTGGTGGATGCATTGTATTGATTATTATGTATTATTACATACCTCTTGATTTGTGCAGTGGATGTTGATTAGGTAGTGTACCTTATGGTATCAGTTGTATATGTAATCTTTATTATGAGATGTATGTTATTGGTTTTAGATTATGTAATCTTTATGTCAATTCTTTAGTATTGTAATCATAGATTAGTTTGTTTAGTAAATTCTACATCAAGGAACCCTCAAGGAATGTTAATCATGTATGAGTTGTATTTCATGTATGTCATGTACTTCATTGTGTTGCTTCCGCATTGCTATTAATATTGTTTGTAAACATTTAAAAAAGAAAAATTTATTTCATGAACTTAGTGTCGTGTTTAGGTTAAGTTCTTCTGGGTTCCCTGGCGGGGCATTACACTTGGTATCAGAGCTCACATTTCTACACTGGGAGATCTAGGAAATATGTATGCCCATTAGTTGTTTTTTGATTTTAAAACTTGAAACAAATATAGACATAAAACTCTGATGTATTTAAAACCATTGCTTTATGATTATTGTCTTCTTTTGAGGTTATTGGGTTTGATGTTGGATCTGAGTTGTGGTTTGATTCTCTGGTTGATTTAGGAATCATGCCTAAATCTAGGTCCGCTAGAGGTCATGGTAGAGGCCAAGAGGGTGGCCGTGGAAGGGGTAGGGACCACAGTCCTTCCACGAGTGTTCATCGAGATAACAGAGATGAATAGAGGGAACAATGTCGGGCTAGTTCAGAGGAGCCAGGTATTAGGCAATTGTTGCAGGAGTTTTTGAATTGTATTCCTAAGAAGGGTAGAGTGGAGAGTGAGACATCTAGGAGCCCTCTAAGGAGGACTGTTGCAGTGGATCTTGAGGTTGTGGCAGTGAACCACATGAGGGATCTCATCAGAGTTCCACCTATTACCTTTGATGGGAAAGGAACAGGATTTGAAGCTGAGACTTGGCTTATTGCATTAGAGAGGATCTTTTCTATGCATCCCTTTAGTAGAAATACTAAAGCTAGGTATGCAGTAATGCAACTCTCCAATTTTGCAGCGATAT
>MU224824.1:2107740-2127707 GCA_018584345.1 Thuja plicata
GCCAGGGTCAAGAGGTACTACTAGGGTTACCTTCAAGGTTGGACTTATGTGATGACACTTCCCTATATATAGCTTAGGTTATCCTACATGTGTCAGTTACTTCTGGTGTTGTTTAGTGTTCCTTGTTATGGTTTAGATTGCTTTTGGGATCTTTCGATGCTTGGAGTATGAGGTCATGTATACCTTGTTTGCATTCTTATTGTATACCCCGTGTGATGGGCCTGTTACTATCTCCTCAACACGGTGGGAGTGGACCTTTGGTTCCACATGGTCGGGTGGTATTGATTCTTATTACCATTGAGATTCTGACGGGTTCTTTGTCATGCTTGGATGTTCCTTATTGCAGTTTCATCTTCTTAGTCTTTTGGAGACTTGATCAATTACTTGAGTTGTGTATTTGTACCATATATATTGGTTATCATCCTTTGGTGGATGCATTGCATTGATTATTATGTATTATTACATACCCTGTGATTTGTGCAATGGATGTTGATTAGGTAGTGTACCTTATGGTATCAGTTGTATATGTAATTGTTATTATGAGATGTATGTTATTGGTTTCAGATTATGTAATATTTATGTCAGTTCTTTAGTATTGTAATCGTAGATTAGTTTGTTTAGTAAATTCTATGTCAAGGAACCCTCGAGGAATGTTAATCATGTATGAGTTGTATTTCATGTATGTCATGTACTTCATTGTGTTGCTTCCACATTGCTATTAATATTGTTTGTAAACATTTAAAAAAAAATTATTCCGTGAACTTAGTGTCATGTTTAGGTTAAGTTCTTTTGGGTTCCCCGATGGGGCATTACAGTAGGGGTAGGATATTGGGTGCGATAGTGAGAGTTTTGTGTAGACAAGATTAACATCGACACACATCTTGAAAGGTAGTGGATGAATGGAGGAAAAATGGATAGAATAGCTTGAGACTTTGATGAATGAGATGATATGGATCTTGGTACACAAGGACAAAAGATGGATGAAGAAGGTAGTGAAGTATTTAAGGTAATGGATTTTGGGCCATGAGGACCCAAAATAGAGTTAGAAGATGGGAGATGTTTAGATGGAGATGAAGTGGAAGACTTTGGAAGCTTGGATGCCAACTCCAAATTTTCCTTTATGTTCAAGCCTTTTAAGAGAGACTTGGGAATCCACATAGCTTTTGATGTTCCTTTTTTTTTGGATGATTTAGAATGCAATGCATCCATGATGGATTTAGGAACCCATATTTTCTTTGATATTATTCTCTACTCAGTGGACCTTTGTGGTTTATTGAGTATTTCCTTTTTCTTTGTAGTCACATGTTGATTAGATGAGACATAGTGATCTTCATATGTAAGTGGATTCTTGTATTTATGAGTTTTTCATTGTACATTCAAATTTCTTCCAAAAGACTTTGGAATTGTGGATGAATAGGGTCGATATGGCTAGTTAATACAGATTGGTTGATAAGCATAATTCAAGGATGGTTTGATGGTCTTAGCTTTGGAATACGAGGACCAAGGATGGATTTGGAGGATAGTGAAGGATAATTCTTACGTTTGAATGGAGGGAGATAAAGTATGGAAGGGATATCAACATCTTTAGAGTGAGCTGCATGACCAAGGCTCTTCTCTTTAGAATTCATCTGTATATCAACAGGAGCATGAGTAGCTTTGATAGGAGAAATTTCAATAGGAGCAGCTGAAGCTTGAGAGGAATCCTGAGCATCAAATAAGACATTCTAGAAGGAGTAGAGAGAGACAATAGAAGCTTCAAGCACTTTTGGGTTTGCATTCATTTGCTTTCTTTCTCTTTGCTTGTATATTTGATTGGTTACATAGTTAAGTTTTGTTATTAGTAGCTTTCGTATATTTGATTTCTCTTATTATAAAAAGGTGCTACTAACCCTTGCCTTTGGAAAGCTTGGGAACCATGAATTGACAAAGAGAGGTGTGTACATTATCAATAAATGTTTGTATAGAAATATAATTATATATAATATTATATGGATATATATTTCTGTTAGAATGAATTTAGAATAACTGAGAGGGGGGTGAATAAGTTATCCTCAGGTCTAGATGTGCCCATTTAAAATTTATACCAATTTGAACAACTCAGATCTACTCAGAAGCAATAAAATAAATCAACAACATACATATGCAATTTACTTTTCAAATGTAATCAGCTTCTAGAAACTTAACAGTAAAACACAACATAAACATTCACACAAGTTGACACTAGTATTTAACATGGAAACCCAATATGGGAAAAACCACCAATAACATGCTATCAAGTTTTCAATCTTCTGAAGTGAGCTTTGTTAGGAGCCAACCCTATTAAAGGTTACAAAATACATTTCTAAATGTGGCCTGGTTAAAGGATTTAATCACCCTATTAGGAGTGGCCTTGTTAGAGGACTTAGAACATTCCACCTGAATATCACCTTGCTTAAAATATTTATACAATGACTGTTAGGTCAACTTGGTTAAAGGATTTTGACTAATACAATGGTTAGAAAGTAATCAGCAGGTGTGATCTGATACATACAACTTACTTTGTAAATCAAGATCCAATTCAGATCTAATGCTAATTTACTGAGTGGCCTCCATTCTTATTTCAAACTTTAGATCTGCTTGGAAATCCGTCAAGCAATCACTCTCGCAACTCTCTACTTCTCTGCTAGATCATGCTAATAATTCAATTAACTATGCATCCTCTTGCATACACTTATCACCTCTATTCATGAATAACTCTTTGAGGTTATCTTATACCTCTTCATCTAGGTCAGATAAATATTTTGTCACTTAATCAAGATCATAGATCTTAGGTTAGGTCAGATCCAACAGATCTTTCCATCTTTACATTTAATTTACTTCTCCAAAGCAATCACAAATTAAATATTTGATCCATACATTAATTATGGTTACCCATGCATTTAAATAGTGTGGAACAATCGTTCTTATCCTTAATTAACTTTAGATATCCCAACAAAATCAATCATGTCAGCCTGAGATCTCAAATCTCAACAATTACCAAAATACTGCTGCTCGGCCAACACAGTGTTCTTCCGCTCGGTCATCACTGACTTCGCTAGGCATAAACTATTCTCAGTAAAGTGTCATCAAAAGATAAGAAACACATTAATTTTCCAATGTGCCAAATGATCAACTACCCTTGTGATTTCCCATAACTCAACCATTTCACTTGGTCTTCTTGTTATCCTTTTCTTCAAATCTTCTTCAACAATCAATAGATATGGTACTCAAATAGATAGCAATAGTCTCACTAGTTAAGGTTTGACATCAATGAAAAAATAACAATTGTTTCCATTATAGCTTTCCAACAATCTCCCTCTTTAGCCTTGATGGCAACACTAAACATTAAAACAATAATTTTCAACCATAGTTACCATACAATCCAAAAATTCTGCCTATGTTCCTTGATATGAACAAATCTTCATTAATGTCTTTAGCTTCATTCTAATTCTCATCTTGTAAAACTTTTCTCCCTCTATGTCTTTGATCACACTAAAATCTTTCTATTTTTGTTCATCTGTAGGGTCCCTCTTTCATTAATCTCTTCCTCTTTGACAAAAATCTCTTTTTCAATCTCCCATAGTATATTCTCCCTCTTTGACAACAATTCCAAAGACGTTCACATCTTCATCATGCATATTCTTCTGTTCTAAACTCTGTATCATGTTATTCCTACCATCTTGGTTACGACTTCTGTCCTTATCTGTCTTTCACAGCTTTAGACAACATCCTAAAGTGTGGCTATCTATACATCAATGTGTCAAATATTCTGAATATAACATTTGATGCAATAGTTCCATTCTGAACTAATTATCCTTAGTTAGGGGAATCACCCCTAATTTAGCTCGCAGATACTCATGAGCATCCTTGGGTAATGCCTTTGTAAATATGTCCATTAACTGTTCCTTAGTATTCACATATTCCAGTCTCACTTCCTTCTTCTGAACTAGCTCCCTCAAGTAATGATACTTCATAGCTATATGCTTTGTCTTAGAGTGCATTACAGGGTTCTTAGAAATATTAATGGAACTCTTGTTATCACAATAAATGACAACTAGTTCTGTGATCTCCTCTTTCATACCTTTCAGTAGTATCTTCAACCACACAATATTAGAATAATTAACTGTTGCTGCTACATACTCGGCTTCAACTATAGATTGTGAGGTGCAATTCTATTTCTTGCTTGTCCATGAAACCAATTTCTTTTCTAAAATAAATGCTCCTCCTATAGTTATTTTTCTATCATCCACATTTCCAGCCCAATCAGAATTAGTATAGACTCTAAGTCCAAACTTATCATTCTTTTTTTAATATAGACCATATTCATATTTTCCTTTCAAATATCTCAAAATTCTTTTTACTACCATCATATGTGTCTCCTTGGGATTGGCAGAAAATATTGCAACAATACCAATAGCCAGTGCTATATCAGGTCTGCTGTGTACAACATATTGCAGCTTTCCAATTATTGACCTATAAAGGGTTTGATTTACTTCTTTTGTATCATTATTTTTTGTGAACTTTTGTCCAGTAGCCATGGGTGTACTCACTAGTTTTGAATATTCCATTCCAAAGGTTTTTTAGTATCTCCTTGACATATTTTGATTGAGTAATATAGATACCCTTCTTCATTTGATATGTTTGTAAGCCAACAAATTTTTTTTTATCTCACCAAACATAGACATCTCAAATTTAGTTTGCATCTCCTTTGCAAATGCTTGACATAACACATCTTCTCCACTAAATATAATGTCATCAACAAAAATTTTAGCTAATAAAGTACATTTACTTTGATCTATCTTCAAATACAAATTTTTGTTGTCATTGGTTCTTGCAAATCCAATCTTCATCAAATAATTGTGCAATCTCTCATACCATGCTCTAGGTGCTTGCTTTAGTCCATATAGTGCCTTGTGTAATCTGCAAACCATATTCTTCTTACTTGGGTCAACAAATCCATCATCTTTTTCTATGTAAACTTCTTCTTCTAATATCCCATTTAGAAATGTTGAATTTACATCCATCTGATAAACTTTAAAACCTTTGTAGGCTGTATATGCAAGTAAGGTTCTTACTCCTTCCAATCTTGCAAATGGGGTGAACGTTTATCCATAATCAATTCCTTTCTCTTATGCATAACCCTTGCATACCTGTCTAGCTTTGTTTCTTGTTACCTCTCCATGTTCATTCAGCTTATTTCTGAATACCCACTTAGTACCAATTACATTCTTGTCATTCAGTCTAGGTACAAGTGTCCAAGTATTGTTCTTTTCAATCTGTTCAATTTCTTCATTCATGGCTTGTATCCACTCTTCATTTTCTAAGGCATCTTTTACTATTTTAGGTTCAAAATCACATAACAAGCATGTATCTTCTCTCAACTCACTTCTTGTCATAACTGTAGAATCCTTTGATCCTATGATTTGATCAGATTTATGGTGCCTCCTTACATACTTTGCAAGAGTAGGTTTTTTTTTTTTTCTTCAGATTGATCATTCATGTTCAATTCAGGTTGATTTTGTGACTTGGCATCTCCATCAAATAGCTTGGAAATTACCTCCTTTTGCCTGACAACCTCAGTTTGTGACTCGACAGGTGCTAGCTGTTGCTCGAAAACCTCATTCTCAGGTTCAGGTAATTCATTAGAATCTTCCTCATCCAGATAGACAAATGATTTGTAACTTTCAGGTTCCTGTGTGATTTCAGCTTCATTTCTTTCTGCATATTCATCAATTCTAAAATTTGCACTTTCCACAATTTTATTAGTGTTAGAATTCAAACACTTGTATGCTTTACATTTAGTTGAGTAACCAAGAAATATGCCTTCCTCACCTTTAGCATCAAGTTTGTCATTTATGTTATCCTTTAGTATGAAACATTTGCTTCCAAAAAATTTGAAATATCTTACATTAGATGCATATCCATACCATAGCTCATAAGGTGTAGAATTAGTACCTTTCTTGACTTGTACTCTGTTTAGGGTATAGACTGTTGTACTCATGGCTTCTCTCCAATATTTTTGTGCAACATTTTTCTCCATCATTAGTGTTCTGGCACAATCCATGATAGATCTGTTCCTTCTTTTAGCAATACCATTTTGTGGTGGTGTCCTGGGGGTGGACATCTATCTTTTTATCCTTCAGTCATTGTAGAACCTGTTAAAATCATTAGAAATAAACTCACCTCCTCTATCAAATCTTAAACATTTCAGGCTTTTACCTGTTTCCTTTTCAACTTTTTCCAAGTACCACTTAAATAACTGGAATGCATTAAATTTTTCTTTAAGAAACATAAAAGTCATCATTCTTGAGTAATCATCAACAAATAGAATGAAATATCTATCTCCACAGTAACTTTTCTCTCCAATGGGACCACAAAGGTCAGTATGAACTAATTCCAGAATGCTCTCAGAAGTATGAGTTTTGCACTTGAAACTAGATTTAGTCATTTTTCCTAATTGACATTGCTTACACATTGCATTTTCAGGTTTCTTTAACTTAGGCATCCCTCTAACCTTTTTTTATTTTCTTATGCTTACCAAGTTATCAAAGTTTACATGACACAACCTTTTATGCCATAACCAAACATCATTATAATGCGCAAACAAGCATGTCTCATTAGTTAAATCTAGATAGAACAAGTTACCTTTAGTCTTCTCACCACTTCCAACTAGTTCTCCATTGGCATCATAGATCTTTGCTTTCCTATAACCAGAATTATTCAGTTGTGCAACACTCAATAAATTATATTTAAGATCATCAACCCAATATACATTGTCTCATCTGATCTTGTTAGTCAAGTTAATTGATCCCTTTCCTTTAACAAGACATGGTGCATCATTACCAAATTTAACATAACCACCTTTACACTGATCTAAGGTTTCAAATTTTTCTTTATCACCAGTCATGTGATGTGAACAACCACCGTCAATAATCTAATGGTCACCTTTACTCATATAATAGATTAGTACAGTTTTCTCATCATCATCAGAATCATCTTTCATAGCAACATACACGACTTCTATATCATTTTCATCAGAATTGTCATAATCACTGTCAAAAGCTTCTTCAACTATATAACAAGATTTCTTACCTTTGTATTTGTAATCCTTATACTTTCTAAAGTCTCGGTCATCCTTTCTATCTTTGCACTTGCTGTCTCTTCTTTCATCTTTGTCATTCTTGTCAGGACATCTTGTAGCAATATGACCAACTTTATTACATGAAAAACAAATGATAGGAAGTCTACTTTGAATTTTCCTTTTCCTCTAGATAGTGTTTTTTCCATAAGTGCTTCAAGTTCTTCTAGATCATCATCTGTAGTGTCGATGTCACTGTTCACACATTTCTTTCCTTTCTTTGATTTGTTAAGGACCATCTGGGACTTGAATGCAAATTCAATAGCTTGTGGAGTGTAGTTATCAAAATTTGACATCTCAAATGCAGTAAGTCTGCCTACCAGACCTTCCAAAAGTCAAATTATTATTAGGAGTACATATAAACTCTTGAATTGTAGAGACTCTAATAGCATAAATAGGAAGAAGTGTTCTCAATACCTTGCTCATAATGGTGTTATCATCAATAGTTCCCTTATCTCCTCTAATAGAATTTATAGCTTCCTTTATCCTACCATAATATTGAACTATATTTTATCCTTCTTGCATTGTCATTTCATCAAACTTACCTCTTAAAATTTTAGATTTAGCTCTCGGTACATTTGTATCACCTCCATAGATGGTTTCTAGGGCTTCCCACATCTGCTTTGCATTTGTGTAGTTCTTTATGTCTTCAAACTCATGATAGTTCAGAGACAATGCAATCTCCAACATTGCTTGACTGTGCTCCTTCTTTTCTCTTAACTATGCAGCTGTGGAAGGTGTAGTGGGGGCTACATAATCATGTTCAACATAGTTCTTAGTTGAATCAACAATACTAGCCAGATGCAATTTCATCAAACTCTGCAATGCAGGGAAGTTATCTTTGTTCAACTTTGGTACCTCCTTTTTATACATCTTGATCTTTTGCTCCAAGTACCTTCAAACTATTTTCAAGAGACCAAAACTCTTATACCAATTGTTAGAATGAATTTAGAATAACTGAGAGGGGGGGTGAATTAGTTATCCTTAGGTCTAGATGTGCCCATTTAAACTTTATACCAATTTTAACAACTCAGATCTACTTGGCAGCAATAACATAAATAAACAACATACATATGCAGTTTACTGTTAAGATGTAATCAACCTATAGAAACTTAACAGTAAAACACAACATAAACATTCACACAAATTGACACCAGTATTTAACATGGAAACCCAATATGGGAAAAACCACCAATAACATTCTATCAAGTTTTCACTCTTCTGAAGTGAGCTCTGTTAGGAGCCAACCCTGTTAAAGGTTACACAACACATTGCTAAATGTGACCTGGTTAAAGGATTTAATCACCCTGTCAGGAGTGGCCTTGTTAGAGGACTTAGAACATTCCACCTAAATGTTACCTTTCTTAAAGGATTTATACAATGACTATTAGGTCAACCTGGTTAAAGGATTTTGACTGATACAATGGTTAGAAAGTAATCAGCATATGTGATATGATACATACAACTTACTTTGTAAATCAAGATCCAATTCAGCTCTAATGTTAATTCACTGAGTGGCCTCCATTCTCATTTCAATCTTCAAATCTGCTTGGAAATTCGTCAAGAAATCACTCACAACTCTCTGCTTCTCTGCTCAACCTTCTCTTCTAGATCATGCCAATCAGTCAATTAACTATGCAATCCTCTTACATACACTTATCACCTCTATTCACGAATAACCCCTTGAGGTTATCTTATACCTCTTCATCTAGGTCAGATAAATATTTTTCCTCTTAATCAAGATTGTAGATCTTAGGTTAGGTCAGATCCAATGGATCTTTCCATCTTTACATTTAATTTACTTCTCCAAAGTAATCAAAAATTAAATCTTTGAACCATGCATTAATTATGATTACCCGTGCATTTAAATAATGTGGACCAATCATGCTTATCCTTAATTAACTTATGTATCCCAATAAAATCAATTATGTCAGCCAGAGATCTCAAATCTCAATAATTACCAAAATAGTGCTGCTCGGCCAACATAGTGTTCTTCTGCTAGGTCATCACTAGTTTCTTCGACAATTTAGTGGCGCTCGATCATCACTGACTTTGCTCAACATAAACTGTTCTCAGTAAACTGTCATCAAAAGATAAACAACACATTACTTTACCAATGTGCCAAATGATCAAGTACCCTTGTGATTTCTCATAACTCAACCATTTCACTTGGTCTTCTTGTTATCCTTATCTTCAAATCTTCTTCAACAATCAATAGATATGGTACTCAAATAGATAGCAATAGTCTCACCAGTTAAGGTTTGACATCAATGACAAAACAACAATTGTTTCCATTGTAGCTTTCCAACAATTTGTTGAGTATATTTAAATCCATTCAAATATGAGATCTAGGAAGGATAAGAGATCTGATACAATCCGCTCAGGGAAAAATTTGTAAAATGCATATTTTATGCAAATCAACTTCTTCCTTGATTGTGTAGAAGTGCACTTGGACTGACCATTTTGAAAGTAAATAGTCTATACTATTAAGATTTCTAAGAGTTGAATGTTTTAATGTCTATCATACTATTTAAATTGTAACTACTGATGTTACCATCTTCAAGTATTGTCAGAATAGCCTAAATAACTTCTCAATTCAGATAAAGGGTTAGCTTCTATAGTAACAAATTCTTGATAGTTGCGTTAACCATAGAGCCTACAAAGAGGCTACTCTACTTAAACTACTATGGTTAGATAGAGATCTGTTCCCATACAATATGCATATTATGTGAACCAAATAAATGTCATTGCTTCTACTATTGTAGCTAAGACTATGAATTTGGAGGGGTTAGAGTATAAATATGAGATTTAATGTCTTTTTTTAATATTACAACATGAACCATCCAATATGTCTGTACATATTTTCCAAAGTGTATTTAAACATAATGAATACATATTCTATATATAATCTTAAATATTTACCAAATATTGAAGTCAAATATTCTTTAGCTCACTTAATTAATAATGTTTCCATTAACCACTTTTATAATTATATACTGAGTTATCAGAACTAAGAATGGAGCTATAAAGAAGGGCCCATCACACAGAAGGTTTGTTGCCTAAAAGGGTTATATCCTGGGTCAGTTTAAGTATCTGGATGAACTTAAGACTTAACAAATATATGTATAAATATCTTTATATATTTATAAATATATAAATATATATATAAATATATATATATATATATATATATACATATGTATAAATATATATAAATATATATATATTATGTATATATATATAGAGATAGAGAGAGAGCATGAGCTCACAACGCAGCGGTGGCTACGAGCCCCAGTAACTGGGAGGTTCAATGTTCGAACCATGGGAAGTGCAATCACGTGAGACAGTCTATGCTGGGCACAGGAGTCGGAAGGAATTGTTGGTCAGCATAATTTAGGGTTTAAATTTCACAGGCAGCACTCGGCGTATGCTCTGTATAGCAGTCACGGGAGTAAAAAAGGATCGTTGACGAGGGAGTGCACTGTTCTTGTGATGGAGGAGGTTGAAGATTGGTGTTCATGATCCAGTTTTTAGACCCTCACTGGTCTTGGTGTGCTCGCGGACCCGATCGACCCAGGCCGATGTCCCTACTGGGCTCTCTAGATCGCGGGTCTGATGTGTTGGTTTCATGGGGATGAGGTCCCCCAAATTTGTGGCCTCACTGGTTATCGCTCCAATCAAAAGCATATATTACTGATCAAAATATATATATATATATATATATGTGTGTGTGTGTGTGTGTGTGTGTGTGTGTGTGTATTTATTTATAAATATATATATATATATTTATATGTATATATATTTTTATATTTACCTTTATATATATTTCAGTAATTATTTTTAGGAAAGTAGCCGATAAGATTTCAATATTAACTTTTATGACTTTAGGGTTGACAATTCTGAATATGAAAAATTAAACTACTGTGCTACCCATTTGTCACCATAATTGGAAGAAAGAAACTTTTAATTATCAAACTACCTTAAATAAAGCATTCCCTGTTAAGCATAGGTTCATATTAGTTATCCATATATATGTTTAAAGTTCTAAAACATGCTAAATCCTAGAAGCATAGTTTAACAGTGTAAGATCATGTAGAAGGGATTTATTTACACAAAAATTTTAGAGACTGGCTCTGATTCATAAAATATGAAAGTTTTTATTTAGGTTTCATAGTAACTGTATTATCTTCTTCTTCTACTATATAAGCTTAGTTACCACTGGTTTCTTCCTTCTTCTACTTAAACACTATTAGCGAGTCATCATCCGAATAGTCTCCCTTTAAATTATGAGTGGAGCATATGACACTTGGTGACATGATCCTTACATTCTAGGTATCTTCATCGTAGTATTCATTAGGGATGTTGTAGCCATATTCTCTCCAGTAATCCGTAACCTAGGTTGTAGCCGATTGGTTATCTTGCAGAGATTTCATTAGGAAGTCCATGTTACTTTTCATTACTGGCCAACAAGTTTCAAAGATTTCTCCTTCTGTGTAGATGAGTATAGGAAATTTTTGAGTAGCTGGAATGTTGGGTATTTTTGTCCACATTCATCCTCATGTATATTTATGGGTATGGGATTCATCTATCCTTATCAATGTTGTGGACTACTTGATCTAATCCTACGAGGATATCATATTTGAAAATTTTCCTTACTGCATTAATGATTTTGTCCTTTGGGTAGTCTGCTTCCATTGCCAGAGAGATGAAGAGACCAACAATATGACCATTCACTCTCACTCTGAATTTTTTATCAAAATAAAATTCCCCTAGGCTCTTCTCCAGCGCCCTTCTACTCACATCTGGGATCTTCAGTAGTATATTATTACACCTCTCTAGTAAGATGGGGCCCTAAAATGCCATTTATCTCTTCCCAATTTTGGAAAAAGTAAGGACATTCATATCCATCTGACTAATTTTCAATTACTTCCTCTGGTTTTCATTCCCAATTGAGAATGCTTTTAGTTATGGTCAGTGGAGATACTATTGAGTTATTTCAAGCTTCTAGGGGCCTTCAACAAGGGGATCCTCTCTCTCCTTATTTGTGTATTATCATTGTTGAGGGGCTTGGTATGTTTATTGAAGAGAAGGTTAGGCACGACTTGATTTAGGGAAATAGCATGCCTCCTTATTGTTATCTCTAGTTTTTTGATAACATTGCTCTCATGGGTAGAGCCAAAATCAAAGAAGATGTTAATTTTAGGAGTTTAAGTTTACCTTATATCCACGAAGGTTCTGTTGGTGCCCAAAAATGATGGATTCTCTTTTGGCCAACTAACAGGTATAATGGTGATGCACTACTTATACCTCTATAATTTTGGCTTAATCAAGCCAAGGCTGGTAGGCCTAATTTCACTTTAAACTATCAAATTTTCTGTCGCAAAACTGCGTACAAAGTTCCTCCCAATGTGGTGAATAATCCCTAGAGGAAAACAACAAATCTCCTGATAATTTGTAATATGTAAAGCTCAAACTAAACTAGATAACCACTAAGAACCCTAATTGTAATGCTTTAAAAAAATGATTAAATTATCTACAAACTAAAAAGTATGAACCAAATGACAATTTCCAAATAATGGTTAGATCAGTGCCTTCTAAATATTTGGGCTATGGAGTCAAAAAAATTTCAATCCCACATACAATCGGAGACAGTTTTAAAAAACTTGCTTTAATAAGACAAGACTACCATCTCAAGGGCTTCCACTCAAAATATAACCCAAACCATATTACACAGTCAGTCTTATTGAATTTAACTCTATTTAAGAGACTGACAAAAACAAAGGAAGATTCACAGATCTTTCAGTTGATATTCAAACTATATATTGATTTTGAGTTATAACATTCAGGGAATTTAACACAATGAAACATTCTATAAAATAGAAATCCGAAAGACTAATTGAAAACATATAACTTATAACCACAAATAAAAAGAAATGGCTCTTATCTTTATTGATGTTGAAAAATTGGTACATAAGAGTTCATAGTTGCAGTTGTTGAACAATTCTACCCTTACTATAGAGTAATAATTAAATCACATTGGTGTTAGAGTAATAGACCTTTGAGTTATTAATTAAATCATTTTGATCTAATTACTAACTCACCTATTCACTCTAGTTGCTTAAGCTTACCGTAGGTTTTCCCTTTTAGGGTTTCATGTTTCCTTTTATAAGAATTCACCTCTTTGTATTTTGTAAGGAGATTGTATTGTAATCATTTTGTTCATAATAAAAATTCATTCTTTGAATATGGATATGATGTCTCTGGCTTTTTGGCTTCCATAGCTTCTTCTGTCTTCTGTCTTTGCTTCTTCCATTTGACAGGTTTGCATGCAGGTGTTCTTGGGAGAATAGGGTTTTACCTATTCTAACATGGTATCAGAGCCATCTTGCTGCTTGTTGTTTGTGCTTTGTCGAAGTGTATTAGAAGCAGGAGGTTTTTCTGGCTTTTCAAAAGTTTTTTGTGTGGATTTAGGGGGACCTTTGTTTCTGGTCACTTTGGGCTCAAACGGACATTACCGTTGCGCTCAGAGCACCCAAAAACCCCAAAATCCATATAAAGTTTTTCCATTTTGGACAACTTGCCTCCGAGGCAAAAAAAAATTGGTTCCCAGTGCCGTACGGGCATGAAAATCGAGAAAAAAATTAAAAAAACACATTTTTTAAATGTTTTTAAGCATTTTTAAAATGATGCTAATGAAAATTTAAACTCACCACCACCACACCGCCACTGCTCCACCAGCCCCCCACTTCGCCAGCCACTGGCCCCGCCGGCCCCCCGCTCCGCCGGTCTGCTCAGCTCAGCCGCCTCCTGGCCCCCGCTGACCACAGCTCCGCTGCCCAGCCCGGCCGCCGCTGCCCACCGGCCTCTTCTATGCCCCACGTCTCCTTTTATCCCAGCGGGAGGTCACATGGGTGACTAGGGGCTCCACCCCATCCCCCTGTAGCGGTCATATGGCACCCAGGGGCTAGCCTTTTTTCAGCCCCAGGGGCTTAAAATTTTTTTTGGGGCCCTTTTTGACCCTCCCGCACTGTTTTCGCTCTATCTTGAGCATACGGGGGTATTTTTCTAACTTCTTTATATCGTCGGAAAGCTCTTTCTAAGAACTTTTTGATGATGGAGGTTGGGGTTTTGGGTTCTACCATTTTGATAGTGTTTTTTACTGTCAAAGTCTGATGTCTATTTTCTGCCTTTCGGGAGCCATATCTTTCTCATCCGGACTCTATTTTTGGCAAACCAGATATCGTCAAAAAGATGGTTCAGTGAAATTTTTAGTTGTAGGGTTTTTTTCTAGATTTTTCTCTAGGTTCTCTCTCCTTTGATTTTTTCTCTTTCGCACTCCGGCGGATTACTTGGGTTCTATAGGTCCTAGGATCTCTTCTTCTGATCTTCTGGCTCACTCTTCTTTATAACTTCTAAGCATTGTATGCTTCTCTTCTATGGCATTCTCTTTTCTATAAATACACTAAGATAAAGTGCTTTCTTTTGTCTATCTGGGATTTTGAGCACCTTGTGTGTTTTTTGTACTCGCACTCAGTTATAAAGTGCCATGGGGGGTTATGATGTTTTTCTATTTTGTGCCTATCCACCTTTGTCAAGTGAGCATACCTTCCACAACATTAGCCCATGTTGTGTGTCGGTGACACCACCCTTTATCCTGTGCTTGTACTTCTATTACACTATTGGTGTTCTTGATTCTTCTTTCTGTAGATGTTTCTGGCATTGCATTTTAGTGTTCCTATCACCTCTCTTTGTTTAGCATTATGGGGGGGTTTAGCTATTGGTTCTATTGCTTCCTTGGTTTGATTGATCAGCTCTTCAAACTTTGTCTTCTCTACCTAGTCATGCACTTCAATGGGGGTTCCATTAGTTACTTCTGATAGTGTTTGCAGCCTCATGCTTCAGAGATGCTTCTTGCTCTTTCTTGTTCCTTTCTCTAGAACTTTTTTCCTAGATTGGAGGCTTTGTTTCCTTCATCTAGTTCATCTCTTTTTGGGGTAAATTTTTTCCCATTGGGTTTTCTTTATTTCCTCATTTCACAGAGATTTCTTGTACTTGGGTGCCTCTTCAGGCCTTGTTGTCGGGACCCATCTTTTCTACTTTCTGCAGTAGTTTCCTAGGTTTTGCTTCTCCCTAAACTTATCTTAAGGGGGGTGTTAGAGTAATATACCTTTGAGTTATTAATTAAATCATTTTGATCTAATTACTAACTCACATATTCACTCTAGTTGCTTAATCTTACCTTAGGTTTTCCCTTTTAGGGTTTCATGTTTCCTTTTATAAGGATTCACCTCTTTGTATTTTGTAAGGAGATTGTATTGTAATCATTTTGTTCATAATAGAAATTTATTTTGAACATGGATATGATGTCTCTGGCTTTTTGGCCTCCATAACTTCTTCTGTCTTCTATCTTTGCTTCTTCCATGTGACAGGTTTGCATGCAGGTGTTCTTGGGAGAATAGGGTTTTACCTATTCTAACAATTGGTCCTGGTATCCCATATTTATAAAATTTTAGGGATGCATACACGCTTCAAAGAATGTATCTGTTCAAAACTAAAACCTAATCCCTAAATCAACAACTAAAATATAATAAATAATTACAATAAAACATTAACCATCCAAGGGGTAATTAATAAATTAATTTCAATAAAGTTGTCTTGAAATGCTCCTCATGAAATATTCCTTCATGTCATTCAAATTTTTTTTATAACGTCTCTCTCTTGAAAAATTCCTACACATGAAATAAATTAATCAGGAACCATAATAAATTAATTAGGGTTTAATATGATCCAAACTTTATTTATATTTTTAATCCCCTTTAGAAATATTTTACCTTCACAAAGTATATATTAATTAATAAATACTATTTCAAAGGAATAATAATTACCCAAACATTATTTATCAATATCAACCATAGGGTAAAAATATCATGTTTTCAAGACATATAAAGATTATATACCTTTTAAAATATCAATATAATCTCAAAAGATAATGTATTTATGCATTTCAAAGCAATTGTATTTCCATTAGGAAAATATAATATTTTCACTCATATCATTCTTTTGAGAAATAATATTTTACTTTTTTCCAGATCTTCAACTATTAACATAGGGCAAAAAATAGTAAATCTCACTTCAAAGTAAAAAAACTAAAATACACTCTTGAAATATAATAGAATATATTTTCAAATTTTGAGGTAATCACTTTCACTCAAATAGAAAAATCTAATCAATCATATTAGTTTTCCCTAATGAAGTTGATTCAAAAGAATTTTGAATATTCATTTCATTTTTAACAAATATTACCCCAAAGATCAATAAATATTTATAAAAGGAAAATACTCCAACATCTAAAAACATTCAACGTGAAGGATCAATCACAATATTATCCTTTTTAATTACTATAGGGTAAAAGTATTATAATTATATGGTTTCAATCTAGCAATTATTTTCAAGGAATATAATAGAGTAATTGGTTAGGAAGGGGGGATGGGTAGTTAAGGGTTGGCTTGAGGGTCGAGTGTTCAACTCCCAAGCGCCACCCTTTTGCCCAACATTATTATTATTCTTTTATAATTATTTTTTATTTAAAAAAAATATAAATGCATTTAACATATTGAAGTAAAATACTTAAGTTTTTCTCACAAATATAAAAATGGAACAATAACAATCATTAGGGCCCTTTTAATTATTTAATTTTTGAAAATAGGGAAATAATAAAAAAAAATAAAAATAGTTTACTTCCTTGATAATTTTGTATATATTTGGGCCTAAATTTTTAGGTGCCAATAGTGGCTCCTATTGGGGACATGTGTCCATACCTAGATACAACAAGAATCCAACGTTCTCTACAGAGCAGACCACTTGAAACGTAATGTTAATATAATACCAAAAATATTAAAATCAACACTATTAACCATGGTGAAATATTTATCAGAGTGCTCAATTGGGGTAAAATTTAAATAAGATGAGAAATTACTTTTAAGTATGAATAAATCTTGTAAGGAAATTTCACACGAATATATTTTCCCCTTAAAAAATTCAAATAAATGAACTATAAGGAAAATTAATAATGTTTTAACCTCCAAATGTCAAAACAATAAAAATCCTTACCTCAATATTTACCTTGAAATGAATTACCTCTTTAAATATTTGAAAATATTCAAATCCACTTGGCCCCCACTCCAATTCGTTTAATAGCTCTGAGCTATATTTTTGTGATCATACTGACACATATGATATTATCGTGCAGAATTGTCATGGTGCTAGGTATATTGTTGCTTCTCAACATCAGCGCAATGATGATTACGTGCATGATGTTGTTGATGCACATGATTGTATTGGTCATACGTTCCATTTGGTAATTCTTCCATATGTTGTGTAGCATAATTATTATTTTTCTTATTACTATGTTCATATTTGTTGTTTCCACCATTCTGTGCCGCGTCATCATGATGTTGATAACTGTGTTGAAACACATGGTTTCTTTGTGCCAAATTTCTATTGTTTTTATCACTTTGAAACTACTGACCAATGTTAATGTCGCATTTGGAAGGTTATTGTATTAATACTTGTTATGATTTCTCCCTTGGCTATGATGTTGCGTGTGTTCTCCATGGAAATGGATTTTATGACTTGTATGGTTCATATGTTTATGTTGCACCATATCTCGACCTTGGCTGTCATGAGCGTTATAATATTTTTCATGTGCATAATTTTGATTTCTATTATAATAATTTTGACCTTTATTGTCATGTGCATTATAATACTTCTGATCTATATTATAATCTTGTTGGTCCTCATTTGAAAGTCTTGGTTGTTTCCTTTCGGCTATTCTGGAGTAACTTCACTGTGAACCAATCCTGCATCTTGGAGCTACAAAACTTGGAAAAAGTTTATGATAACTTAAATAAAACATGTGTTTTATTTCAAATTCTAAACAACTTGCTAAATTTCGGTACCTACTTTGCAAAGTGACCTGGCAGAGCTAGTCGCAGACAATAAAAACTTTAAATTAACATATCAAATGAGCTCATATCTCCACAAAAAATGAAATTGGAAGAATTTGATGTCAAAATGTTAGGTGGGTTGTTCTCTAATTTTTCAAATCCAAAACTTTTTTCTGACGCATCTTACGCTCGGCATTGCTCAAAAAACAATTAAAAGGCATAACATAACTTCTCTCATCTTTGCAAAATTGCATAGGGTCATAGTCCCATATACCAACAAACATTTCACCAACTGGTTTCCTAAGATCATTTCTGAGCGCCAATATTTTAATCACCAAAATTGGCAACTTTCTACTTCTGTAAATTTCACCCATTAACCATTTGAAAACTGCATCTACTTCTGCCTTCAAAAACATATCAAACAGGCTGATGAAGGTTTGAAACCTGGAAAATAGTTTCATTTCCATACAGGGAATCATATGAACTATTTCATCTGATAAGCTACCTTATTATTTCAAATAAAAAGGAACTCATATTCCAGCTCAACGCAATTTAGTATACATAGCTGTATATAACAATATAATGCTAACATAATATAATAATGTAAAATTATATTGCATAAAGATACAAGATTCTTGAAAATAATAAAAAATACACTTCCCTCAAAAGTGCATTCCAGTTGTCCTTTCAATTCTCTGACTTGATCCCTATTCCAACATACAAAAGCAAATGAAAGTGAAGAATTTTGCAAACTATATTAGATTTTTATTTTCTATTTTGCAAAGTATAAAAAAGAATATACTAAACTAAAGATATTTAGGAAATAAATAAATATAACCTAATGAATAAAAAGAGAAAAATATAATACAAAAAGTGAAGAAACTTCCCTGAAAGTTAAGCCTTCCTCTATCAAAAATTTTGGTTTCATCTTCACATGGTGTCATAATTTTGATTGTAGGGTTCTCCATCACCCTTTTTAATAAATCCAAAATTTTACTGCATTCTTTCATTTTTGCAATATCTCCTTCACTGTGTAATCCATTCTCTATATATGGAAAATATCTTGCATAAAAAATATTTGGCGAATCATAAAATTTTTCTTTTGAATTATCTATGTTTTGAACCATAATATCCAAGGTGAATTTATCTAAATTTTCCTCATATTTATCCCTTTTTTCATATTGAACTAACACTGTATATTTATGTTCTTCAAATATTTTACTTTCTCTGCACATCATCTTTAGAGATATATTATTTTAAGGAAAAAATATGATATCTTTTTGTTCATATGTTTTTTTTTATTTTTTTGATCGATAAAAGGCGTTAGCCAAGATTTTATTTATAAATTATAATTTATAGAGTCTCCATTCACTTCAAACACTGGTAGGAAAGAATGGAGAAGAAAACCTCCAGTCTAGCCCGAGACCACGGTCCAGAACATAATATTGCACATTACATATCCTTATGAGGGCATTCCCTCATTTAAAAAATAAAAAAATAATTCATTTTAACATGATACCATATCTAAGAGCTTTCTATCATGTTTTTAGCCTTTGGCTTTACAATTCTCTTATTAATGCCTTTGTCTTGACTTGAACCCCTGAACAGTTCATTCTAATCAAAACCATAGTCCAGGTCTCCAATCATTGTCCTAACCTTCCATGATTAAGTTATTCTTGTAGAGAAAAAAACATCTGCAAAACCAAAATACTATCTAACCAATTTTGTTAGATCTTATAATCAATAGCCCTAGGTCAGTATAAAAATATTTTAGGGGGTCAGTATATTCATACATTTGATGAATCCTATCATTTAGAACAAAAATAAAAAAGGTAGATTACAACATAAATAGCCTTGCAAAGGCA
>MU224824.1:2127946-2182082 GCA_018584345.1 Thuja plicata
TATATATATATATATATACAGGTTGATAATTTTTAAATTAAAGATTTTAAAATTCTAGTATTAATAATTGATAGTTTATGCAGTCATTTTATTAACCTATTTATTCTAAAATTCTATAATATTATACAATATTATTGTATTACAATCAAATTATACTTTTATTATTCTAAGAATAGGAAAACTATTATGGTATTTTCTTATGACTAATAAATAGATATAAAGGTCCTATGCTTTAGTTTTAGGAGCATCAGGAGGTAAGGATATCCCATCCGCTCCCAAATTTGCTAATGTATCGGCCATTTTATTACCTTCCCTATAAATATGATTGATTATTATTTTGGTAAACTTAGTGCTTAGAAGCATGGCTTCCAAAAGAAGCGCATTCAATCTCCAATTAGGCGTCAAACCTATCCTAAGAGAATTAACTACTATAGCCGAGTCTCCTTCAATTTCTAGATTTTCTATTATAAGATCTTTGCATAATTTTAGTAATGCAAGGATTTCTTCCCAATTGTTGGTTTCATGACCAAGTGGGGAGGCCAACATTTCTATTTCTCTTCCTTCACTATTGTGAAAACAACACCTAATATCAGTAATACCAAGGTTAGTAACCCTTGATGCTCCATCAAAATTTATTTTAAACTAGCCATGTTGAGGCAGAGCCCACACACATTCTTCTCTCCTAGATTTAGTAATCTTGTCTCCATGTCCAATAAAAGGTGGGAGGGAAAGATCAATCCATTTTCCCCAAATTTTCTCATCCCAATAAGACATCTTCACTTCTCTCTTTTTCTGACCTTTAGTTCTATTATTGGTGAATTCAATAATACTTGCTTCAATCTTGTTGATTAATTGTCTTACTTCCATTTTCTCATTGTTGAATACTCTTCTATTTCTTTCCTTCCATAATTCCCATACTAGAATCGATGGGGTTGTAATCCATAAGTTGGCATAGATACCGCCTTTCTTGATTTATGTCTAGGCTTGAAGCATTCCAAGGATGGTGTCAGGGAAAATAGAGTGCCAACCTAGGATACATGTTAGCCATTTCTAGCACTGATATGAATACTTACACATTAGTAATATATGATTGAAGTCTTCCTCATTTTGCATGCACAAAGGACACCTGCTCGGTCCCTCAAAACCCATTCTCTTAAATCTGTTCGCAGTAAGTAACCTTTGATGCAGGGCTACCCAGGTACAAAGTCCTGCCTTAGGCAAACATTTTTTGTTCCAACAAAGATTTATAGGTATATTTGTCTTGGGCCTAATATGTTTGATTCTAATTACATTATAGCCATCCTTTGTATTATATTCCCCATTTTCAGACCCGTCCCATACCAAAGTATCCTTACTTCTATTAAGAACCAAATGTCTCTTTTTTAAAATTTTTGTTAGGAGCCTAGCTTCATTCGTAGGTAGGTTTAGTTCTAAAAAATCCCTCCATTCCCACCCTATGTCATTTGTTGATTATTTAATATAATCTTTGAATAATCTCCCTTGAGAGGATTCTAGTATAGATCTGGACCTATTGCAATTAAAGGTTTTATCTGACACTTCATATCCACCCCAGGAGTTAGACCAAAAAAGTGCTTCCTCCGTCGTTCCTAGGTTCCAAGTTAGTTTACTAGAAATAATGTTGCGCATTCTAACATAAAGTTCCAAATGCGAGATCCTCTAGGCATGTTTTTTCTCTAAATATGTTTGTGAGGTTATTATCATCTAGGTATTTTGAAATTAAAATTTTTTCCCACTTAGCTTGGGGATTTCTATATAGTCTCTAGACTAGTTTTGCTCCTAACGCCTTGCCTTGATCTCCAATATTTTTTTATTCCTGCACCCTCTTCATCTTTTGGACAACACACTTTTTCCCAGACAATAAGGGGATATTTATATTGGAAATGAGATGAGTAACTAAGAGGGGAGGGGTGAATTAGTTACTATAAAACAAATCCCTTGTCCCTTAGATGTCTTAAACAATATATCACTGTCACTCGATCAATTAAGATATTATTCTCTAACTCGGGTGACAAAGCAATCTTTATAATATCTAATGCAATTATACTTTAGTGATTAAGTGCAGAAACATAAAGCATGAAACAAATAACATGTACACAGGTGACACCAAGATTTAACGTTGAAACCTAATATGGGAAAAACCACCAATGTGACTAGTTACTGTTTTTCACTCTTCTTAAGTGAGCCTTGTTAGAAGCCAACTTTGTTAAAGGTTACAAAACACATTGTTCAGTGTGACCTTGTTAAAGGATTTAAATCACCCTGTAGGTAGTGGCCTTGTTAGAGGTCTTTAAATACTTCAACATAGAAATGCTATCTTGTGAGGGGATTTACAAAAAGACTGTTAAGTCTACTCTATTAAGAGATTTGAGATCACTGCTACAATTGTTAGAATGTAGCAATGAATTGACTTGTATGTGTAAGCAACTATCTTTGCTGATTTAGATCTTTGTTCTAGTTGTAACTGGATCCTTACTAATCAAATATTCTATTGCAGCTCTGAGTATTCTATCCTCAATCAGAATCCCATCTGATTTTTCCTTCACTCTTCATATCATAGAATTCCACACACTTTCACTTTTCTTCCACTTACACACATTCAATCCAAACTTGACCTTTCATATATATGATGATCCCTGCCAATTCGGCTTGAATATACTTACAAATAAATAATAAACCATAATTCAGTCAGCCTCATATAACCAATTAAATATAAAATGCAAACCACTGTTAGTCAGCTGACACTAACTATTCAACTTGGTTAACACTATGTTTCTTCAATGCTCGACCATGACTGAAATGCCTGAGTGACTCAGTCAACATAGAACATCTTCAATACCCAACTAGCCTCGGTCAACACTGAAAAACTCTTGCCATTCACTAACCTTGCTCGGTCTGGATGTAGACATTTGTGTAACATCACTACATAAGTGTATATACATGTGTAACATCAATGACAATACACAATTGAATAATTTTCTTCAACAATATCCCTCTTTGGCATTGATGGCAACACAACATGTCATAATACAAAAAATTGTAGAGCAACAGAAAACTTTATTTAATGTCCTTAGCTTCATTCTGATTCTCATCCAAAAACTCCCTCTATCATCAAACTCTGTCTCTGATAATATTTCTCCCCCTGACATCAAACTCTCCCTCTTTCTGTTATGATCATTAATGAACTTTCCCTCTTTATATTCTTTTGTATTCTCCCTCTTTATCTTATTTTGTATTATAGAAAACTCTCCCTCTTTGAAAATGGATTCCAAAGACTCCATCTCTACAAATACTAATATCAATACCAATAGTCAATACTATTTCTCTTTGAAGTTGTAATGTACCTAAATGTACTAATTTATCTGCAATAGGCTCTGATGTACCTGCATCAACTGATAGATCTTCACTATGGCTCTGGTTGATGCATCACTAAACTATTTTTTAGTGAGCTTCAGTTAGGAGAAGCACCCCTAGCTTTCCTCTAAGATACAAAAATCCATCCTTATGTAAAGGTTTGGTGAATATGTCTGCAACTTGTTCTTTATTACTCACATATTCCAACCTTACTTCTTTTTCCTATACCAATTCCCTCAAGAAATGATACTTTATTGCTATATGATTGGTTTTGGTGTGCATCACAGGTTCTTTGAAATGTTAATGGCACTGGTGTTGTCACAGTAGATGACAACTGGTTCTTTTATCTCCTCCTTCATTCCTGACAACAACTGCTTGAACCATATGATGTTTGAACAATTCACTGCTGCAGCAACATACTCTACCTCAGCTGTAGACTGAGAGATACAATTCTATTTCTTTCTAGTCCAAGATACTAATCTCTTTCCAAGAAAGAACACTCCACCATTGGTTCTCTTCTTGTCATCAACACTTCCAGCCCAATCAGCATCAGTGAATATCTTCAAATCAAAGTTTCCTCCTTTCTTATACCATAGTCCATAGTCTTTAGTACCCTTCAGATATTTCAAAATTCTTTTGATTTTCATTAGGTGATTGTCTCTAGGATTAGCTAAAAAGATTGCAACAATACCAACTGCCAATAGAATATTAGGTCTGGTGTGAACAACATATTGCAATTTTCCAATCATGGGTCTGTAGTTGGTCTGATCTACCTCTTTTGAATCATCATTTTTACACAACTTTTGTCCAGTACACATAGGTGTTCCCACTGGTTTGGAATCTTCCATTCCAAATTTCTTGAGTATCTCTTTGATGTATTTTGAATGAGTAATGTAGATACCATCCTTCATTTGATAAAATTGTAAGCCAACAAAGAATTTGATTTCACCAAACATAGACATCTCAAATCCTTTACTCATAGCTATAGAGAATGCTTTGCATAAGTCATCATATCCAGTGAATACTATGTCATCAAAAAATATCTTTGCTAACAATATTTTGTTCTGAGGTCCTTCTTTGATGTACAAGCTATTATTATCATTTGTTCTCTAAAATCCAATACTTACTAGGTATCCATGCAGTCTTTCATACTAGGCTTTGGGCACTTGCTTCAGTCCATACAATACTTTGTGCAGTTTGCAAACCATATTCCTTCTGCTAGGATCAACAAATCCTTCATTATTCTCAATGTAGACTTCTTCTTTAAGAATTCCATTTAGAAATGCAGATTTCACATCCATTTGATATACTTTGTATCCTTTATGTGCAACATATGCAAGAAGAGTTTTGACTCCTCAAGTCTTGCAATAGGAGCAAAAGTTTCTCCATAATCAATACCCTCTTCTTGAGCATATCCTTTATAAAATAGTTTGGCCTTTTTTCTAGAAACTTCACCTTTTTCATTCATCATTTTTCTAAAAACCCACTTAGTTCCAATCACATTCTTGTCCTTTGGTCTAGGTACAAGAGTCTAGGTTTTGTTCTTCTCAATCTTCTCTATTTCCTCATTCATTGCTTCTATCCAACTCTCATCATTCAATGCATCTTTAATAGTTCTAGGTTCAAATTCACTAAGTAAACATCTACCTTTGAGTTTTTTCCTTGTCATTACACCTTCTATCTGATCTCCAATTATTTTCTTAGGTGCATGATGCCTTCTGACATACTTGGAAAGTACATGATCCTTCAGTCTTGATTCTGGACTTAATCCACTAGGTTTGTCATGTTCAAAAATTATTTCTTGTTCTTCTATCTGATGCTCATCTTCCACTGTCTATGACTCAGGTTCCTTTGTTTATGACTCAGGTCCCTCTATCTAAGACTGAGTTCCTTCTGTATGTGACTCGGTCTCTTCTACCAGTAGCTCAGGTTGCATAGTTTGTGCTAATATATTTAGTGGTTGATAGTTCTGCTGTCCAATCACCACTTCTTGAGTCCTAGGTATAATATCAGGTTCATGGTACACAAAGTTCCTGTAGTCTTCAGTCTCTTTATTGCTCTGTTCTTCACATCTTTTTGAAAACTCATCAATCTTGACATGTACACTTTCTATGACTTTATGAGTAGCAAGATTAAGACATCTATATGCTTTATTTTTACATGAGTAGCCCAGGAATATACCTTCATCACTTTTTGCATCAACTTTTCCATTTCTTGCTTCCTTCAAGATGTAACATCTACTTCCAAATACTTTGAAATAATGAACATTTAGTTTATAGCCATACCATAATTCAAAAGGTGTCTAATCACTACCTTTCTTCAATTTAACTTAGTTCAAGGTGAAAACTCTAGTGCTGATGGCCTCCTTCCAGTATTTGGCAGCAAGATTCTTTTCAATCATTAGGGTTCTAGCACAATCCATAATGGATCTGTTTCTTCTTTCTTCTATTCCATTCTACTATGGTGTACCCGGGGTAGATACATGTCTTTTTTATTCCTCTTTCATTACAGAATTCATTGAACTCATTAGAAATGAATTCTCCTCCTCTGTCAAATCTTAGGCATTTTAGTTTCTTTCTTGTTTCCTTTTCAACTCCGACAAGATACCATTTGAATTTCTGAAAAGCTTCTGATTTTTCTCTGAGAAACATGAAGGTCATCATTGTGGAATGATAATCAACAAATAAGATAAAATAATTCTCTCGAGTATAGCTTGTTGTCCCAGTTGGTCCACATAGGTCAGTATGTACCAATTCCAAGACTTCATCAGTATTGTAATTCTTGCTCTTGAAGCTTGTCTTTCTCATCTTTCCAATTTGACATTGTTTGCATATTTCTAACTCAGGTTTCTTCAAGATAGGAATACCTCTAGCTCTCTTGTTCTTTCTTATGTTGACCAGATTATCAAAATTTAGATGAAACAACCTTTTATGTCATAGCCAACTCTCTTCTACTTGTGCAATAAATCATGAACTTTCAGTGAGATCAAGATAGAATATATAACCTTTTGTTTTCCTGCTAGTTCCAACTAGGTTCCCTTTACCATCTAGGAGCTTGGCCTTACCATTCATGAATTCTACCTTGAAACCAATGTTGTTCATCTATGCTACACTGAGTATATTTATCCTTAGTCCTTCAACCCAATAAGCATTATCACATTTGATTCCTTCAGCCAGAGTAATGCAACCTTTTCCTTTCACATATCAGGGTTCATCATTCGCAAAACTGACACTGCCACCATCATAGTGTTCAAGATGTTCAAATTTTGTTTTATCACCAGTCATGTGACGAGAACAACCACTGTCAATTATCTATGTGTCATTTTTACTCATATGTGAGAAAAGTGTTGTCCTTTCATCTTCTTCATATGACTCATCCTTATTAGCAATATAAACTATTTCATCTTCATCTTCATCACTATCAGAATCTTTAGCAATACAAAAAGACTTCTTGCCTTGGTCCTTGTATCTCTTGTAGTTCTTGAAATCTTTCTTTCCTTTGTACTTGTTGAACTTTTTCTCATCTTTGTCTTCTTTGTTCGGACACTTGACAACAATATGACCAACCTCATTACATGAAAAGAAAATCAATGGTATTCTTCCTTTGTATTTCCCTTTGGCAGCTCTCCTTGCAAGTAATGATTCAATGATATCTAGATCTTCATCATCACTATCACTTTCAATTTGTTTCCCTTTTGAGTTTCTATCCTTCTTACCAAGGTTTAATTTAGCTTTGAATGCAGACTCAAAATTTCTAGGGTTAGGAGAATAATTGTCAAAATTGTCCAACTCAAAAGTTGTAATCCTTCCAACTAATGTATCCAGAGTTATACCCTTATTGCACCTCATCTCTTGAATAGCTGAAACTCTAATAGCATATATAGGAAGAAAAGTTCTTAATACCTTACTTACCACTGTTGTATCTTTAATTATTCCTCCTACAACTCTCATGGCACTCACAATCTTCTTGATTCTTTCACTGTATTTTGTAATGTCTTCTCCTTCTTTCATTTTCATCTAATCAAATTGTCATCTGAGACTTTCTTCTTTGGCTCTCTTTACATTAGCATCTCCACCATTAATATCTTGTAATTTCTTCCACATATCATAGGTTGTAGGGAAGTCATTGACTTCATCAAATTCTGAGTAGCTGAGTGAAGAAGCTATATCAATCATCATTATGTTATGAAGATTTTGTTCCATCATCTATTCCACAGTCATAGCTGTTGTTGGTTCTACATATTTTCCATCCAAAAATTTCAAACCAACATCTCCAATAGTAGATAGATTTATCCTCATCAGCTCTTTCCATGCATGGAAGTTGTCTTTGTTTAGCTTTGGGATCTCCCTTCTATAAGACATCTCTGATCTTTAGCTTAGGCATTGAGACCTTCTGTAAAAGAAATTGTAGCTCTAATACCAATTGTTGGAAATGAGATGAGTAACTAAGAGGGGAGGGGTGAATAAGTTACTACAAAACAAATCCCTTGTCCCTTAGATATCTTAAACAATATATCACTATCACTCGGTCAATTAAGATATTATGTTGTAACTCAGGTGACAAAGCAATATTTATAATATCCAATGCAATTATACTTTAGTAATTAAGTGTAGAAACATAAAGCATGAAACAAATAACATGTACACAGGTGATGCCAAGATTTAATGTGGAAACCCAATATGGGAAAAATCACCAATGCAACTAGTTATTGTTTTTCACTTTTCTGAAGTGAGCCCTGTTAGGAGACAACCCTGTTAAAGGTTACAAAACACACTGTTAGGTGTGAACCTATTAAAAGATTTAAATCACCCTGTAAGGAGTGGCCTTGTTAGAGGTCCTCAAACACTTCAACATAGAAATGCTACCTTGTGAGAGGATCTACAAAAAGACTGTTAAGTCTACTTTGTTAAGAGATTTGAGATCACTGCTACAATTATTAGAAAGTAACAATGAATTGACCTATATGTGTAAGAAACTATCTTTGCTGTTTCAGATCTCTATTCTAGTTGTAACTGGATCCTTACTAATCAAATATTCTATTTCATCTCTGAGTGTTCTATCCTCAAACAAAATCCCATCTGATTTTGCCTTCACTCTTCATATCAAATAATTCCACCCACTTTCACTTTTCTTCCACTTACACACATTCAATCTAAACTTGACCTTTCATATATATGATAAGCCTTGCCAAGTCAGCTTGAATATACTTCCAAATAAATAATAAAACATAATTCAGTCGACCTTATATAACCAATTAAATATAAAATGCAAACCACTGTTAGTCGACTGACACTAAATATTCAACTCGGTTAACACTGTGTTTCTGCAATGCCCAACCACGATTGAAATGCCTGAGTGACTCGGTCAATAAAGAACATCTTCAATACTCAATTGGTCTTGGTCAACACTAAAAAACTCTTTCCATTCACTAAATGTGCTCGGTTTGGATGTAGACATTTGTGTAACATCACTACATAAGTGTATATACATGTGTAACAGTAATGACAACACACAATTGAATAATTGTCTTCAACAATTTATTTTCATCATTGGTGCCTTGCAAGAAGAAGTCTCTAAAATGTTTGTTTAATTCTGATTTTTTATTAGTAGGAATATTTATGGAAGCTAGCTAATAGATAGGCATAGATGCTAAAACTGATTTAACCATTGTGGCTCTGCCTACTGAGGAGAGCCATTTTCCTTTCCAGGAGTTGATTCTATTTTTAATTTTTTCTATTGTTGGTTCCAAAGGGAAGCTATCCTAGTCTGTTTATCTAGAGGTAGTCCAAGGTATTTACAAGGAAGACCCCCAAGTTTAAAGTTAAGAATTTTTTAGATTTGCTTCTCTATTTTATCAATTGTGTTAAAGAAAAAGACTTTAGATTTATCGACATTGATTTCTTTCCCTGAGGCAGTAGTATATGATTTTATGGTATTTTTAAAAGTTATTAATTCATTTTCCTCACTTTCCCCATCAAGCATAGTATCATCAAAAAATTGTTGATGGGTAGTTGGCTCCAAATTACTAGATACAGTTATTCCTTTGAGAGATCCTTCATTTTTCCAGGTTTGAATAACTCTCCCCAAAGCTTCAGCCATTATGGTGAAGAGATAGGGAGAAATTAGATCCCCTTGTTGGATCCCCCTCAAAATCTCAATGAACCCTTCCGATGTGCCATTTAACAAGACAAAAATCATGGGTGTAGATTCATATATAATATTAATCCAACTTTTAGCAAACCCAAAGGCCTCTAAACATTTACATAGAAATCTCCAGTCAACTTTTTCATATGCTTTTTTGATATCTAGTTTGATAAGCCTACCAGGAGACTTATTTTTTGAACCAAGTGAATAGCTCCTTGGGAAATAATTACTCTATAATAAATTGACCTCCCCGGTACAAAACTAGTTTGTTCCTCACTAATCAGAAGAGGAAAGAGTTTTTGGAGCCTAATAGTCAAAGTTTTGGATAATAGTTTATATAGGGTTTTACAAAGCGTAATTGGTCTAAAATCATTAAGGTTTTTGGGTTTATTTTTTTGGAATAAGAGTTAAAACGGTGTTATTGACTTCTTTCAATATTTTTCCTAAATTTCTCACTCCTAGCGCCTCTGTGACGTCTTGTCCTATGAAGTCCTAACACTTTTGATAAAAGCGTGTTGAAAAGCCATCTAGACCTGGTGATTTATCTAGGTTCATACGAATTAGAGCTTCCTTGACCTTGTTAATAGTAAATTTTTCTAATAAATATTTGTTATGTTGTGGTGTTATTACTTTGGGAATATTTTTTAGCATCTCATTTTGTTTACCAAGGTTAGAGGATCCCAAATTGTTAAGTAAATCTTTAAAGTATTTGATTGTTTCATCTGCTATTTCTTTCAGGTGGTGGAGGACCACCCCATCTTTAGACTTTACTTTTGTTATTCTATTGGCAACTCTCCTCTTTTTAGTTTTGTTATGAAAGAATTTAGTATTTCTATCTCTTGCTTCTAACCAAGATTCCCTAGATTTTTGATGCCAAAAGATCTCTTCTTTAGTCAGTACATCTTCATATTTTGATAATAGATTCTTCTCTTCTAGGTATAATGCCTCATCCATACCTAAGTTGATAACCTGTGAGTTTACTTCCTTCAGTTTCTCATCTAAAGCCATTTTTTTCTCAATTATATTTCCAAAATTCTCTGAGTTCCATTCTAACAATTTTCTTTTTATGATCTTAAGTTTGCTGGAAACTATATACATTTTTGAACCCAAAACCTGTGCTTCCTCCCACCATTGCTTGATTAGATTTAGGATATTCTCATCTTTGAGCCACATTTGTTCAAATTTAAAGGGGAAATTCTTAGGTCTTGAATCTACTAAGATTTTTAGTTGAACAGGGTATTGATCTGATCCAAAAATGGGAAGTATATTAGCACTAAGAGTTGCATTAACATCAGTTAAGCTTCAATGGAGATTAAATCTATCAAGCTTTTCTACAATGTTGCAAAAGTATTTCCTCCTGTTATTTCAGGTGAAGGAGTTATCTTCAGTATGTATTTCGAGCAACGAGTTTCTAGTTACCCAATTAATGAGATCATTGGCAGCTGGAGGTAGTTTACTAATCCCACCTCTCTTTTCAGAAAGCTTGGTAATAGTATTAAAATCTCCACCAATAATACTTATTTGAGTGGGGTTACTACCAAAAAAAGTCTCAATTTACTTCTAATTCTGGAGCTTATCTTTCATTTGTGTGGGGCCATAGACATTTATAAGGTTAAAAACTAGATTATTTCTGAAGTTTCTAACCTGAACAATCATCCAATTTTGGTATTTTCTAGAATATTGAAGGAAACATATCTAGGGTCCTAGATTATTGCTAGTCTACCTGAAACTCCTATAGCTGGTGACTCTTCTAAGTTTCTAAAACTGATTTTCTTGTTAAATGTTAGTGCTTCTTCCCTACTCATCTTTATTTCTTGTAATAAAATTATATCTGCCTTAGTACTATTGATGCAACATTTTAGAATCTGTTTCTTTTTAGGGGCATTAAGGCTCCTAACATTCCATGTTAGGACATTCATGTCTCCTTGGGAAGGAACTTCCCCTTCCCTGCATTTAAGAGAGTAGTAATTTTGGCTTGACCAAAAGCTTCTCCATCTCTTTCCCTAAGTTCACTCTTAGATTTTTTGCCCCTCTTCTTAAGAATTCTGCAACAATCTGGGGATTCTTTGCTGTCTTTTGTGAAGGAAATAACATAGGTTTCCGGGTCCTTTGCTTCCATATATCCTATGTCCAACAAAAGATTAGTTGTTTCCTCATGTTCATCCATCACTTGTATTTCCTTTATGCCCTTTATTAGGAGTGATCTTTGTAGACTTGGTTCCTCCTCATCATAGATTTCATCCAAAAACATGTTAATTAGCTAATCCGGGAGGGTATCACCTATATAATTTGTGGTAATTTCTACTTCCTTTTCTATTTGGGCTGAAGAAGTTTTGGCAGCTCCTTGTGTTTTTGCCTCTTATATGACTTCTAAATTAACAAACCATATTGTTGGTTCTCTTGATGTCTAGTCTCATTATACTTCCCTCCCTTGGTTTGTTGAAAAGTGGCCTTATCTTCCTTCAAGGAGCATTCCAAATTTTTTTCAATTGAGTGCACATTATCTGAGGACACATTAGTATTCATATTATTGGCTTCCTTCTCAAAGATTTTTGTAGACACCCAAAAATGGACAGATTTGTGACTTTACATTAAAAACACTAATTTTCATCTATTAATTAATGGTTTTTCAATTGTTAATTAATCATCTATTTTATTCTAAATTCATTCACCAAATCATCTAATCAAATTCCTTCAATTAATTAAATAATTAATCTTATTTAATTAATTAACCTTAATTGATTAATTTCCATAAACTAATTAATTAAAGTCCATTTCCTATAGTTTAAATTCAAATATTTAAAATAACTAATTGAATTCTTCCTATTAAATTAATTTAATTTCATTTAATAAAGAAATTCTAAATCAAAAGAATTCAATTATCTCATGTGTTGAAAACTTTAAAAACATAAATGAATTAAATATTCATTTATCTTCAAAGAGATAACTCGATATGAACTTGGTTTTTAACTGCACTCCACTGAAAGCTTTCAAACACGACAATATTGTCATGAGAACAAAACACGTCCCTCTGCTGAGACCGAACTTTATCTTCATTGTTTTGTCTGAAAAACATATAAAGTTTTCTTTCCAGCATGTTTATAAAAAAACACAACAACATTCAGTTTTATTGATGAAACTAAGAGCATAACTTATAAAAAAAAATGAAAACACAACATGTTTAAAACATTCTGAAAATGTTATTCCTCTTAGTGCAAAAACACACTGTTCTTTTTAATTGCATATAAGATACTACCCATGGGGTTCGAGCATGGGCTCGTGACTCCCATGGGTCAAACTCATAATAGGAACCCTAATTTAAACATGTATGTTTCATTATCATGACTGTATCCCCTGCATTGTATGCATGATGAACATTATATTTCAATACAACAGTATAAGATATATTTGTCTAAATACCCTACATAAAGACATCTCTTGAAATATGCATTGCAGGCATAGAAACTGTACTCCTTTGAAATCATGAGCTATCA
Organism: Thuja plicata; assembly: GCA_018584345.1. NCBI lineage: Eukaryota > Viridiplantae > Streptophyta > Pinopsida > Cupressales > Cupressaceae > Thuja > Thuja plicata. The sequence goes on from MU224824.1 coordinate 2,140,957, forward strand.
CAACATCTTTTGAATTCTTTGGATGATGAATGTCATTGTCTTCTGTGAATGTTCACTTTATGAAAGCACACAAACATACTGTTATCGCAATTCTTATTCTTTGTTCTTTACTTGCAGCTCTTTTAGCAATTGTCAATTCTGTTATGCATCTTCTCTCTTTACAAATCCTATTGTCTTATAAATATAAACATCAGTACTTCATAACATAGAAAACATGATTAATCACTAGGCATGTGGTTTCCAATATTGATCTTCAAAATGAACTCTTATGCCTTTTTTGCATTTGAATACTTACTATAACAACATTGCTTCCATTTCTCATTTGCATAAAGACAATGAAAACCTCATCCTTTCATTTTTGCATATTCCAATTCATTATGAGCCCTTCCTTGCTCATGTATCTCATGTAGCATCATGGATCCTTTCATGCATCAACATCTTCTCCTTCTTTATGAATATGAACTATAACCTCCTGAGATGTAAACAATCTTTCTTGCATGTAGTGGCTTATGTAAAGTTCGATCACGGGCTCGTGACTCTCATTGCCTTTCTTTTGTTATCTGCACTTAGTTATATGTTCATTTATTACACACATACCACCAATCAATTTTTTAGGTCAACATATAAAATGAATCAATCAGTATTTGTGTGTGAGTGTCATCTAGGATGGCATTCATTCATCAATATTGATTGGTTTGTTTATGTTTGTTGAACTAACAGGTTGACCTAATTTTGAAAAAGGTTTCTCAGATAGAATATTAAGTCCCTTTCATTCAGATATATATGGTTATGAAAACAAGAATAACATACATCAAAGTGACCATTAATAGTAAAATGTTTCATGTTTAGAACAAGTCCCTTTAATACTATGTTTCACTTATTGTGAATGCACATTTCCTTGTTACATTGATTTCATCAGATTGATATGCAGCATTAGAAGAATTGATTGTATGTTGTTTGTGTCCCATGTATTTCTTATATCCAACTAGATCTAACACCCCTTTATCTCTTATGATGTAGGTGAAACCCTAAAAGACCTAAATGAAGATGAATACCCAGACTTGGAGACCTAGGACCTGACAAACAACCAACAAACATTCAAACAACAAGGCAATGCATGGGACCCCTACTCCATACTTCTATCATGCTTTCTATTCTACAAATGTACTCTTTTGATTGACATGAAATGTGAAATATGAAAGCACAATTGTATATTACATTCAGTTTGAATGCACAATGTAGTTGATCAGTTATAAATTTTGAAATTCTGGAATGTGATCAATACTTAGAGTACAATGATGACATTTAACAATGAATGTAACAATCAAATGTTAATCAATAATATCTGAAGGATAGTATTAATTAGGCCTCCTAAAAATGCAATTTTTTCTATTTATGGTTGTTCTATTGTATGTTGTTATTTAGGGTAACAATACTTATGAAAGCCTATCTAGAAAGTTGTGTTCTATTAGATTCAAGTCCTCTTTCTAAGATTGATTGTTGTGTTTTAATTCAGAAAATTACCTTCAGTGTATCACCTAGTAGGATAGTTTGTTTATCAGTCATTTCCCTTTCAGCATTCCTTCTATCCCTTTCCCTACCCAGTTTACTTTCATGCATAAGAATAAAATTAAGGTGATAATCCAAGAGGAACCAACCTAGAACTTGGAGGTCTCATTTGAGTTAGCAAAGGTGTGACAACCTGGAAATGATTCCCATGTTATACTAGATTATCAAGACTATGAGAGCTTGAATAGGGTGAAAAAGTTAGTGTATAACAATACCACATTAGAAATCTATCATGCATAAGTGATGACCCTTATGAACCCAACTTTAAATAGTTTTTCCATCTCTGCTTTGACCAATAATGCAACATGTGGGTGGATCTTCCTTAATTTTTGTTTCATAGTTTTAATGCAAGGAGTGATAGATAGGTGATGCATTATTAACTCAGGATCAAGTCCAGGCATATCAGTGTAAGACCATGCAAAGTTGATCTTCTTCTCTTTTAGGAATCTAGTGAATTGTATCTATCAGAACTGAAGATCTTTCTTGAAAGTGCTTAGGGAGGATATCAAGAACCTCATATTTTGGTGGCTTTGAGAGGTTTTAACCATCAGATACGTCTTTTATTTTTACTTTTTAAGAATCTAATACTGCCACAACGTGGTTTTCACCATCAATTCTTTGTTTCTTTTTATTTTTCAATTTGTGACTAAGAAACTTGATATCCTCCTCTGTAAGCTTCATGCTCCTTGCATTGGTGGAAGAAGGATAAGGTTCACAAACATTTAGGTAACAAGCCAAAGTATAGTCATTAGGAAAGTTTATGATAGGATTAGGATCTGAATTGATCCAATCAATAAGGTCTATTTTTACTAAAGATACCGATTCACAGTTTGGTAAGGACAACATCACGTCATCGTCAAGACTAATAACTAACAAGACATGTTCTGTTAGGTTAGCTTCTACAACGTATAGATCATGAAGTCAAATCATCATTATTAGGGTCATTATTAGTAGTATGCAGACCTAACTCTAGCGACTCATCAGTTGAGCATTCTTCTTCATTTCTCATCAGATTGAAACTCATAGCTTGTATCCTTTGAATATCCTCTAGACCTAATAAAAGACCAGTTTCTCCATCAATAATCCTGGGAAGTGGTAATTCATCTAATTCTGGAACAACAATAGTGTTAGGTGAAGTGTTAGAACTTTCTCCTCTCTCCAATAAAGATAAAAATTTATGAATCACATCTATTTCAGTGTCTATGGTAGTATTAGATAGGTTATCCCATTCAGATCTATTTAGAAACTTAGCAATAGTTATCTAGTGTACCCTATTAGCTGTTTGTGGATCAAAGTGCGGTAAGTCTAGGACATGTAAAATTGTCACCAATTACCCCCAGTTAGGATGTACATCTTGTTTTTTGGGTATTTCTTCTATCTGTTGGAATTTTGGAGAGTATTCTGCTTCTTCCTCTATTTCTTGGACATCAGTTTGTGAGAACAAAGGAACATGATACTCTTGTTGTGCTACAAAAGTAGGTACATATCTTTCTCCTTGATATTCAGGATTCTCAGTACCAATGTGAAGTAATATTTCATAATTCCATGGTTCAAGTTATGTCTCTTCTTCTTCATCATCACTTCCTTCATCAAAGATTGGACCATCTATTAAAGGAGGGTTTTCTAAATTGTTATTGAAACCTAACCCTATTTTGTCTTTGGTATTTCTGAATTCCACGTGTATAGCTTCAATGAGTCCTTTCCCTTTATCTCCTAAAGTTCCCTTCCCTTTGTATCCCATTTTTTTGAGAACTCCATATCCTTTACCATACTTTTTTGGGGATATATCAACATGTTTTACCTTATTTTCTCTTTTTTCTCCTTTATAGAGCCAAGCCAAGACTGCTTTATCTTTTTTTTCATCCTCTTGAGAAGTAGAGGCTCTAACTATACCAGTTTCTTTATGAATGTCTTGTTATTTTTATGCAGTAGGTGTGAAAGATGAGGGAGGTTTCCCATAAGATCTTGGAGACATAAGAATGTTAGTTAATGATGGATTCATGTCTAGTTTATATTCCCGCATACTAGTTTCTTCAAGTTTTAGTGGCTTTCCAAAACTTCTCATCACCATGTCTTTAGAAGTTTCAGGTATGGATTCTTTTGGAACTTCCTTATTGTGAGGAACCATACTGTCTTCTTTAAAATTATTGCAAGTGTAGCTTGAATCTATAGGAATTGTCACTTCCACCCCCATTATGTGGGAATTTGATGCACCAGTGGTAAGTAGATGGCACTGCTTGCATTTCATGTATCCAAGGTCTCCCTAGTAATATGTTATAGACTAATGGTAGATCAAGAACTTGACAAATTACATTGCATTCAATTGGTCCTATTTTGATTGGTAAAACAATGAGCCCTTTGGATGATCTTTTTCCTTCATTGTAAGCCTTGATAGTTATCTTACTTCTTAAATCAATGGTTTGTTCTGAAAGATCCAACTTCTTGATTAGACTGAGAGTACATATATTCAATCATGTGCCTCCATCTATCAATATACGTTTGACATGGGACTTTTGAATTAAGACTTCAATGTGAAGGGGTTGGTTATGAGGATGAGTCAACATCTTGTCATCTTCTTTTGAAAAGGAGAGGTAATGTGGAGTTGAGATATGATTAACCATTGCCTGGAACTTGTCTACATCAATGTATATTGGAACATTTTCACAATGTAGGGCTTGTTCAAGAACTTCCCTATGCAATGAAGAGACCTTTAGTAACTCAAAGATATAAATTTGAGCTGGGGTTCTTCACAATTAATCTACCAAGTTATAGTTTGCAGATGGTATGGTAACTGTTTGTCTTGTTGCTGTTGGTTTAGGAATTATGACAATAGGGACTTTGGAGGATGTTGTGTGTTTAGATGAGGAGTTAAATCCTTTGATTGTGAGTTGTGCTTGGTTTTGAGTTACCTCATTTGATTGTGTTTATGTTGATTGATTCACTTTTAATGTCCAATAGGTTAATCACATTATCGTTATGGGAGTAGGTGTAATTCAATTTGTTTCCTTTTCCTTTAGAATCTTCCCCTTTTTTGTAGTTAGGGAATGGTTTGTTAAATGTCATGTGATATTAATTAGTGGTATGTCCTTCCACTTTTATTTTTCCTCCCTCGATAAGGTCTTGTATAACGTGTTTAAGCTTAACACATTCATTGGTCTTATGTCCTTTGTTTTTATGAAAGACACAATAGGAATTGTCATTCCACCATCTTGGTTTGACTTCACATTCCCATGGTTTTGAATCTAGGATTGTGATACTTTGTTATCTAATAGAGTCTTCAAAACTATCTCAAGAGGTTCTCCCAAGGGAGTAAATGTTCTTTGAGGTCTAGAAGTTCATGGATTACTCTTGTTGTTCTCATTGTTTTCTCTTGGTATCATGGTTGTTACCTTAGCTTCTTTGTTTGCTTGTAAGCTATTTTTTAGATTGAACACTGCTGGTTTAGTGTTTTCATTGGATACTTCTACCACTCCATCACTTACAACATTCTTGTTCTTATTCTACCACTTATCTTTGTTGTAGTTGTTAGATTTATTATCACTTTGGAGTGTGATTTCTCCTTTGATCACCATGACTTCTTCAAAAAGGATAGCATTTTTGATCATTCTATCAAAGATAAGTGAATCTTGCATTTGTAAAGCATAGTTCATTTTGGGTACCAAGTTGTTGATAAAGATTTCCATTTTTTCCAATTCAGGTAATGCTTGAGTACCTTGCAAAAATTCTCCTCCACCTTTGTAACAAGTATGTAAATGATTCACCTATTCTTTGTTTCATGTTACAAAGATCCATCATGGTTATGTTATGTTTTATATTGTAAGAGTAATTTTGAACAAAACATCGGATCAACTCCTCAAAAGATTGCACACTTGGTGTGAGTTTGGAGAACCACTCCATAACATTTTTTCCTAGACTTCCCACAAATAGCCTCATTAGATAAGTAGGTTCATGCATGTACTCTATGCTTAGAGTGAAAAATTCTCTAACATGGTCATGTGGATCTTTTTCTCCCATGTACTTGTCATTTTTGGGTCTTTCCATGTTAAGAGGAAATGGAACCATGTTGATACTCTTGTCAAAAGGAAAAGGACATATGTGTTCCAAAGAGTATTTTCTTGTTGGTTTAACCTTTTATTGCTTGAGTGTCACAAGTTCTATTTGCATTAAGGTCATTTTATTGGTGAGTATTGAGATAGGTGTTTGTACCTCTTTTTATTTTAGTCTCTCAACATCATAGTCTTTGGGAAGTTTGACTCCAAGAGAAGCCAAGTGTAAGAAGTATTTCTTCTTGTCTTTCGCAATGATCTTTTCTAAGGTATTTTGGAATTTTCTACTTTTTTTGAGCTTGTTATACTCTTCTTCGGATATATCTTTGTTACTATCCAAATCAAAAAAATCACAACCATGATTATATTCCTCATGAATAATTTCTCTATCATCATGGCCTTGGCTATATTCATCAAAATTTGCACTCCATCCTTGATGGGGTCCTTCCATTTTGGGTGAGTCTAGATCAAATAGGGGATTGCAAGATGTATCTCCTTGTTGAAACTTGAGTAACCTAGGAGGTTTCTATAAATCATCAGCTAGGTATTGATTATGTCTTGTGTTAACCATGAATGTTGGGTCTCAACTTCGTCAAAGGTTTTCCAATACTGTCAATAGGATCTCAATTTGTCCAAGTGGTGAAAGAGTATTTGTGTTTGTTGTGATTGAATGACTCCAGTGTTAGAGGGTTAGAATGCCCTGATAGCGAGCTGGGAATCAAGATGTTTTGATAAGTGAAAAGACCACACATTTTGGGACCAATTGTAACAATCAAAAAGGACATGCAAGGTAGGCTTCTAAGAAAATTTTGAAACAACGATAGGCGGACCAACAAGAGCAACAAGACCAGACTGAAGAGCCAAAAGGGTATCCAAAAAGACTAAGTTTCTCTGAGTGACACATGTGAAAATACCTACTATCCCAGATGTGACTCCCTAAATGCAAGTTGTGTTATACCAGATGCAAGATGATTTCAACTTAATGTAAGATTTGAAAAATAGAATGTGAGCAAGTTCCATGAATGCTAGCCAACAATGACCAAAAATGAGAAAGTTCCTTAGATGCGAGATAATGCAATAGATGTGACCTAGGATAGACCATATGCGAGCCTCTGATGGTTTTTCAAATTTTGTCAATTTTGTCTTGAAGTACAAGAAATTTGTTCAGACAACAAAATTTTTCTGAGACTTTCTAGAGAGTTTTAAATAGCATGTATGTCAGGGAATGACATTTATTACTTATTTTAAGTAGTTTATCTTATTAGTGAGCTTTTAGGACACATCAATAAATGTTTCTTTGTTAAGGGTGATCAAACACTTTCCCTATTCCATAGATTCTAGGCATAGAGTGAAAATCTTTGCTCGTAGACTCAGGTACACACTCACATGCTAATCAGAATATGACCATCACCGAGCACAAAATGGCTCCAGTCATGATGCCATATTAGCCAACTCCAAATGCAAGTGAGGGCACGAAATGATGAGTATCTTGGGGCAATTACTCTTTTCCTTGCACAAATATTATCACCCTTTCGAAGATAGATGGGGTTGATATTGACTACAGGTGTTTTGTAATTGTGGGCATCCATTCACAATCCTCTCCCATAGAATTGCACAAGGAAACATTGAGGCGTATAGCCCTATGAGTACTCAAATGTATGTAGTCTCATAAGAGAGATTCAAGTGGCTTTGCTGTACACACACTCAAGCATGTTCAAGGAATGATGTTGAAATTCTAGGAACAAAACCAACTACGTCTTCTAAGGCTTTGGTCTACAAGGAAGCATATTGATTATAGTGAGTTGGAAGGGTTGGCGTAAACTTGTCCTCACTTGGGTCATCCCAGGATATTTTTTCCTCAACCGGCAAGCCCTCTAATATTTTGAAAGCAAATAACAAAGGATTGGCAACTTAGGAGTCTAGATTTTTTATTCTTCATGAGAAGAAGAGCATACTCTCCTATTCCATGCCATTTTATCCCACAAGCACACCAAACATGTTCATTTTCTTCAAAATTTATAACTCAAAACTCAATCCCCCATGACGAGTTTTTGATTCTTCCACTTGGAAAGAAGAGAAATCCTCTAGTTGGACTAAGTAAAGTGTTTAAGTCTGACTTTTAAATTCCTATTATAAGAAAGAACAAAGCATATAAAAGAAATTTTTTTTTGTTCAATTTCCCCAATTTAAGATGATTTTATTGTTCATTTACTTTTCTAAAAATTAGACAATTTGAGCTTTGTTCATTTTCCCACAAATTTAGTGAATAGCTTGTTCAATTACTCTCAAACTTTATATAATTTGTTTTCTTGTTCATTTCCTCAAATTCTCATCAAGTTTTAAATTAACTTTTGAGTTTTTGATTTTCCTTAAAAGGAAAAGAGCATAATCCTCTGGTCAATTTACTAAATGATGGAAAATGTTCTTAAGTTTTAAAGCTTAGAAAAATAGAATTCAAGTTTAATTATTTGGAAACTTGCAACCCACAAGTTAGTAGTTGCTCTCCAACTTTTTCACAAAAATTCTCTGACAAAAACCTACAAAAAAAGTTAGGTTGTTTAAAACACAGAAACATGCAAGGTTAGAAGATTAGTGGTTAGACTTTCAAATTTTCAATTCAACCAACCAAATGTGACTACCTTTCCTAGATGCGATCCTAGAAATACTGGATACGATTGAGTTTCCTAAATACGAGCATTTGTAACTAAATGTGATGGATGAATTACCTTATGCAAGATTTCCCTAGATGAGATTTAAGATCTACTGAATATGATGTCATAAATCTAGGATGTGATGCTATTTCCTGGATGTGATAACATTTCCTGCATGCGAGCTTTGGTAACTAAAGGCGATCTTAGACCTAAAAATAGAGAAAATACAAATTAGTTAAAAATGAGGAGAAATCTAAGGATTTGCCCCATGATGGGTGCTAGAAATGTGTGTGTATTTTGTGGACCTGCAAGATGCAACACAACACTTCAATATGTCATTGCATTAGTCAGATAAACATGAAATAACAAAGGAAAAACACATAAATCACCAAATTTAACATATTTCTCTCTATCTAAGAAGAGTATGAAATATGCTATAATTTTCCCTCATATTATGCATAAATCAGTGACACATTTATGCTTGGAATTGAAGATTTAAGAAAAATTCAAGATAAATACTCAAACAAAGTTCATTTTAGCTCCCAAAGAAAGATTATGTAAATTCTAAGAATAAAGAGCTAAAGAAGAATTTGAGGAATGAGAGGTTAGGATTTATTTGTGAAGAGAGGTGGAGATTGAATCTTTGGTGATCCATGTGAGGTGATCCAAGTGTTTTAACTCTCATTGGCTAAGAGATTGACTTTCCCTTTTGCAATTGAGGAGTTGTAATTAGGGGATTTATTCAATTTCTTTTAATTATTTACATTATCCATGTATTTAATTCTTTTTTTTTTAATTGTTTTGATTTGATTTAATTGGCTAAGGAAATTAATGTGAATTAGTGATAAGATCACTTTGACTTTTAGGAAATTAAATTTGATTTAAATGAATTATGCCAATTAATTTAAAGAATTGTCTTGACATACTTAGGGGTATGATCATACTTAGGGAAAATAGGGTCTCTAGTCAAAGCAGACCAAATTAGGGTGGTTATAGGAAACACTTACTTGGACAATTTGAAATCCTATTTGACACTATTGGAAAACCTTTGATGAAGTTGAGGCCCATCTTTCATGGTTAACACAAGACGTAATCAATACCTTGCTGATGATTCAGAAAAACCTCCTAGATTACTCAAGTTTCAACAAGGAGAGACATCTCGCAATCCCCTATTTGATCTAGACTCACCCAAAATGGAAGGAATCCATCAAGGATGGAGTGTAGCTTTTGACGAATATAGCCAAGGTCATGATGATAGAGAAAGTAGTCATGAGGAATATAATCATGGTCGTACTTTGTTTGATTTGGATAGTAACAAAGATATATCCAAAGAAGAGTATAACAAGCTCAAACAAAGTAGAAAATTCCAAAAAACCTTAGAAAATATCATTGCGGAAAACAAGGAGAAATACTTCCTACACTTGGCTTCTCTTGGAGTCAAACTTCCCAAAGACTATGATGTTGAGAGACTAAAAGAAAAAGAGATACAAACAGCTATCTCAATACTCATCAATAAATTGACCTTAATGCAAATGGAACTTGCAATTCTCAAGCAAGAAAAGGTCAAACCAACAAAAAAATACTCTTTGGAACACATATGTCCATTTCCTTTTGACAAGAGTATCAACATGGTTCCATTTCTTCATAACATGGCAAGACCCAAATATGACAAGTACATGGGAGAAACAGATCCACATGACCATGTTAGAGATTTTTTTTCTCTAAACATAGAGTACATGTATGAACCTACTTATCTAATGAGGCTATGTCTCGGAAGTCTAGGTGGAAATGCTATGGAGTGGTTCTCCAAACTCACACCAAGTGTGCAATCTTTTGAGGAGTTGATCCAACATTTTGTTCAACATTACTCCTAGAATATACAACATAACGTAACCATGATGGATCTTTGTAACATGAAACAAAGAATAGGTGAATCCTTTACACACTTTTTACAAAGGTGGAGGAGAAATTTTGCAAGGTACTCAAGAGAAATACCTGAATTGGAAAAAGTGGAAATCTTTATCAATAACTTGGTACCCAAAATGAATTATGCTTTACAAATGCAAGATTCACCTATCTTTGATAGAATAATAAAAAATGATAGCCATGTTGAAGAATTCATGGTGAAGAAAGGAGAAATCACACTCCAAAGTGATAATAAATCTAACAACTACAACAAAAAACCTAAGTGGTGGAATAAGAACAAGAATGTTGTTAGTGATAGAGTGGTAGAAGCATCCAATGCAAACACTAAACCAGCAGTGTTCAATCTAATGAACAACTTACAAGAAAAAAAGAAGCTAAGGTAACAACCATGATACCAAGAGGAAACAATGAGAACAACAAGAGTAAACCATGGACTTCTAGATGAAAAAGAACATTTACTCCGTTGGGACTCTTGAGATAGTTTTGAAGACTCTATTGGATAAAAAAGTCCTCACAATCCCAGATTCAAAACCATGGGAACCCGAAGTCAAACCAAGATGGTGGAATGACAATGCCTATTGTGTCTTTCATTAAAAGAAAGGACATAAGACCAATGACTATGTTAAGATTAAACACATTATACAAGACCTTATCGAGGGAGAAAAAATCAAAGTAGAAGGACATACCACTAATTAAGATCACACGAAATTTAACAGACCATTCCCTAACTAAAAAAAGGGGAAGCTTCTAAAGGAAAAGGAAACAAAGTGAATTACACCTACTCCCATAATGATAATGTGATTAACATGTTGGACATTAAAAGAGAATCAATCAATGTAATCACTATTAAAGGTGCCAAAGACACATCAACACAATCAAATGAAATGACTCAAAGCCAAGCACAAGTCATGATCAAAGGTGTTAACTCCTCATCTAAACAAGAAACATCCTTCAAAGTCCCTATTGTCACAATTCCTAAACCGACAGCAACAAGACAAACAATTACTATACCATCTGCAAACTATAACTTGGTAGATCAATTGCAAAGAAACTTAGCTCAAATTTCTATATTTGAGTTACTAAAGATCTCTTTAGTGCATAGGGAAGCTCTTGAAAAATCCCTACATTCTACAAATGTTCTGAAAGACATTGATGTAGACAAGTACAAAAATACATTGATGTAGACAAGTTCCAAGAAATGGTTAATCATATCTCAGCTCCACATTACCTCTCCTTTTTAGAAGAAGATGACAAGTCATTGACTCATCCGCATAACCAACCCTTTAAATTTAAGTCTTAATTCACAAATCCCATGTCAAACATGTATTGATAGAAGGAGGTGCAGGGTTGAATATATGTACTCTCATTCTAATCAAGAATTTAGGTCTTTCAGAAGAAACAATTGATTCAGGAAGAAAGATAACTATCAAAGGTTACGATGAAGAAGAAAGATCATCTAAAGTGCTCATTGTTTTACCAATCAGAATAGGACCAATTGAATGCAATGTAATTTGTCAAGTTCTTTATCTACCATTGGCCTATAACATATTACTAGGGAGACCTTGGATACATGAAATGCAAGTAGTGCCATCTACTTACCACCAGTGCATCAAATTCCCACATAATGGGGTGGAAGTGACAATTCCTACAGATTCAAGCTACAATTGCAATAATGTTAAAGCACATAGTATGATTCTTCACAATAAGGAATTTCCAAAATAATCCATACCTAAAAATTCTAAAGACATGGTGATGAGAAGATTTGGAAAGATACTAAAACTTGAAGAAACTTGTATGGGGGAATACAAACTAGACATGATGTTGTCATTGGCTAATATTCATGTCCCCAAGATATTATGGAAAACCTTCCTCATCTTTCACACCTAATACATCAAAATATTAAGACATTCATAAAGCAACTGGTATGGTTAGAGCCTCTACTTATCAAGAGGATGAGAAAGAAGAGAAAGAAGTCTTGTCTTATCTCTATAAAGGAGAACAAAGAGAAAATGACATAAAACATGTTAAGATATCCCCATAAAAGTATGGTAAAGGATATGGCCTTCTCAAAAAAATGGGATACAAAGGGAAAGGACCTTTAGGAGATAAAGGGAAAGGACTCATTGGACCTATACACATGGAATTCAGAAACACCAAAGACAAAACATGATTAGGTTTCAATAACAATTTAGAAAACACTCCCTTAAGAGATGTTTTGATCTTTGACAAAGGAAGTGGTGATGAAGAAGAAGAAATAGAACTGGAACCATGAACATATGAAATATTACCACACATTAGTACTGAGTATCCTGAATATCAAGGAGAAATATATATACCTACTCTTGCAACACAATAAGAGAATCATGTTCCTTTGTTATCGCAAATTGATGTTCAAGAAGTAGAGGAAGAAGTAGAAGACTCTCTAGAAGTCCAATAGCTAGAAGAAACTCATGAAGAAATACCCCAATAATAAGATGTACATCCTAATTGGGGGAAATTAGTAACACTTTAACATGTCCTAGACTTACCACAATGATGATCCACAAATAGCTAATAGGGTACATCAGATAACTATTGTTGAGTTTCTAAACAGATCTGATGATGAAATTAGAGACTCACATGATAATGAATGGGATAAATTATCTAATTCTACAATGGATATTTAAATATATGTGATTCTAACACTTTCCCTAACACTGTTATTATTCCAGAATTAGATGAATTACCACTTCCCAAGATTATTGATGGAGAAACTGGTCTTTTACTAGGTCTAGAGGACATTCAAAGGATACAAGCTATGAGTTTCAATCTACTGAGAGGAGAAGAAGAATTCTCAACTGATGATTCGCTAGAGGTAGGTCCGCATACTACTAAAAATGACCCTAATAATGATGATTCAACTCTTCATGATCTAAATGCTATAGAAGCTAACCTAACGAAACATGTCTTGTCAGTTAATAGTATTGATGCAAACATGATACTATCCTTACCAAACTCTGAATCATTGTCCTTGGTAAACCCCAAACTTATTGATTAGACCAATTTAGACCCTAATCCTATCATGAACTTCCTAACGACTATACTTTGTCCTATTACCTAAATTCTTGTGAAACTTATCCTTCTTCCACCAATGCAAGGATTGAGAAGCTTACAGAGGAGGATATCAAGTTTCTTAGTCACAAATTGAAAAATAAAAAGAAACAAAGAACTGATGGTGAAAACCATGTTGTGGCAGTATCAGATCCTGAAAAAGTAAAAATAAAAGATGTATCTGATGGTGAAAACCTCTCAGATGCACCAAAAGATGAGATTCTTGATATCCTCTCTGAGCACTTTCAAGAAAGATCTTCAGTTATGATAGAACCAACAAAACTAGTTAACTTGGGAAGAATAGAAGATACTCAAATTGTTCAACTAGCACAATCCTTATCAAAAGAAGAAAATATACAATTCACCAGATTCTTGAAAGAGAAGAAGATCAACTTTGCATGGTCTTATATTGATATGCCCGGACTTGATCCTAATTTAATAATTCATCACCTATCTATCACTCCCAGAATTAAACCCATGAAACAAAAATGTATTCACTCATGGATGGATTCTTGGGCTATAACCAAATTAAGATTGCTCCTAAAGACCAAGAAAAGACAAAATTTACATGGGTATAGGGAACATTTTTTTGGAACATCATGCCATTTGGACTAAAGAATGTTGGCGCCACGTACCAATGAGCTATGATAACAATATTCCATGACATGATACACAAGAACATGGAGGAATATGTGGATGATACATTAGCCAAATAAAAAATAAGAGAAACTCATATTGAAGACTTGAGAAAGATACTAGATTGAATGGAGCATTTTCAACTAAGGCTTAATCTAAAGAAGTGTGCATTTGGAGTCCAATCAGAGAAACTCTTAGGGTTTATTATCTCAGCTAAAGGAATTGAGGTGGACCCAAAAAGGTAAAATCTATATTGGACATGTCACCTCCTTGCAATATCAGTCAAATGAGGATGCTTCAAGGAAGACTTTAGTCCATCAGGAGATTTATGTCTTAACTAGAAGATAGAGCACAACCTTTTACAAAATTGATGCATAAAGGTGTTACTTTCAAATGAGACGAGCATTGTGAAAATAATTTCAAAGAATTAAAAGATAATTGGATAATCCTCCTATTCTCATGGTACCTATTCATGGAAAACCACTACTAATCTATATCTCAGCTATGGATACATCACTTGGAGTATTGCTAGCACAAGAGGAAAAAAAAGGAAAGGGAGATCTATTATATTAGCAAGACCTTAGTGTCTTATAAAATCAACTATAGTATCATTGAGAAAGCTTTCTTAGTGGTTGTTTTTGTATCCCAAAAGTTGAGACACTACATGATTTCTCATACATTGAAGCTTATTGCAAAAATAGACCCTCTGAAATACCTCTTGAGTAAAACAACATTAATAGGAAGATTAACCAAATGGGGTATTGATACTAAGTGAATTTGATATTGATATGTAGATAGAAGGGCTATCAATGGAAAAGTACTGGTAGATCAATTATCTGATTCACCATTGCAAGATGATGTACCTTTGATCATAGAATTTCTTGATGAGACAATCATGCACTTAACTGAATATTCGTGCAAGATATATTTTGATGGTTCTTTCACACAACAAGGATCTGGAGTGGGAGTACTATTAATCACTCCTCAAGGATATAAAATACCTAAGGTATACAAACTAATGTTTCCATGCACCAATAACATCTCAGAATATGAAGCATTGATAAACAGACTTAAGCTTGCTATAAATGGAAAATTGTAGAGTTACATGTGTATGGTGACTCTCAACTCATTATCTATCAAGTAAATGGAGATTATCAAACAAAATATGAGAAACTAATGTGTTACAAAAAATTGGTAGAAGATTTGAGGAAATACTTTAGTTTCACCACATTCCAACAAGTTCCAAGAATAAAAAAAGAGTTGTAGATGCAATGGTCACGCTAGCATCCATGTTACAACTGGAAGAACACCAATTCCACTATGACTTCTTGGTGGATGAATTATCCTTTCCAGCCTTTGATACACCTGAATCCCAAGTGACTTATGCCTTCAATTCCCAATACCAATCTCGATATGCCAAAATAATTGCTTATCTTACTGATCAAACCTTACTCAATGGCTTATCTAGGAATGAAAAATGATCTTTAATTAGGATAGCATCACGTTATGTCCTCATTACTACTAAATTTTATAAAAAGTTCATGATGGAACACTTCATAGGTGTTTAGAACAAGAAGAGTCTGACCACACACTAAAATAGGTTCACAAAGGTGTATGTGGATCGCACTCGAATGGATTTTTGTTAGCTAAGAAACTATTAAGAGTTGGCTACTAACGGCCCATAATGGAAAAAGATGATGTACAATTCTCTAAAAAATGTCACAAATTTAAAACACATGGAAATCGTATCCATGCTCCATCTAGGGAACTCATACCTTTCATAACACATTGGCCATTTCAGTAATTTGCCTTTGATCTTTTTGGAAAAATCTATCCTAATTATTCAACTAGACACAAGTACATCATTACGACTATGGAGTATTTCACTAAGTAGGTCAAATCCATACCACTAATCAAAGCCACTGGAAAAAAGGTTGCTATGTTCATCTTGTAGGTATGGGATACCCTCTTCTATTGTAATAGAAAATGGGGTTCAGTTCAAAAATCAAGATATTGAGGACCTTTGTACACAGTTTCATATAACTTTGCATTTTTCTTCAATGTACTATCCTCAAGGTAATGGACAAGCTGAGGCTTCAAACAAAAACATCTTGCAAATTCTACATAGAACTATGAGTAAGTCTAGTAGAGACTGGCATTTGCAACTAAATCTAGCACTATGGGCCTATAGAACAAGTATCTGAATACCGACAGGATCCATGTCATTTTTTCTAGTCTATGGCGCATAAGTAGTGCTACCCATTGAACTATAAATTCCATCTTTGTGGGTATCTCTCCAAGGTCTTGTTATAGATGAACAATACCATATTGATAGGGTTCATGCACTAGAACTACTTGATGAGAACAAGAAACAAGAATTCAATCATCTCAAAGTATACCAAAAAATAATGTCCAAAGGGTAAAATAAGAAGGTAAAACCATGACAATTTCAAGTGGGGGATCTTGTTGTAAGAGAGAACCCTAAAAATCAGCCAAATAAAGAACAAAAGGGCAAGTTTGAACCCAACTAGCTGGGACCTTAGTTATCACTGCAAATTTTGGGTCTTGAGCTTATCAATTAGCTACACCTAAGGGAGATGTTCTTCTTGATCCCATCAATACTTTACACTTGAAGCGATTCTATGCTTGATATCTGACTAACAGAGTCGTGCAGTGGAAATAATTCTTAAAAAATACCAAAAAAAAAAATCAAAAAATTGATCCTCAAGAAAAACAAAAATAGTGGAAAAATTCCTAAAAAAGGGTATCCTTGGTGAAAACCTGGCAAACAGGCATCATGATACTAAAAAAAAAGAACAAAAAAATTTAAAAAAGAGAAAAAGTGCCTTAGCGAAAACCTAGAAAACAAGTGTCTTGGTAGAAAAAATAAAAAGCTTTTCCAAGTTGTGAAAACCTGGAAAAAAGGCATCACTTGTACCTTGTTTTCTATCTATCAATGCACTTTTTATGCCCTGCATCCCCGTCCCTACATTTTGTGTGCAAAATGTTGGGTCCCCCTTTTTTGCTCTTACCCTGTCTTTTCCTTTGTTTTCTTTGTTTTCCTTCTCCGGGGTTTTCTTCCATGCGGTGTCATTTTGTTTGTTGGTATTTTGTGCCTCCGGGACCCCAGTCCTGGAGTTGGTCATCCTTTGTCGGGAGCCGGATTTTGGACTCCTGGATTCTTTGCCATAATGCCTTCTTTTCTTAAGGTGACATCGTTGCATGGAATCCCCGGGCCTAGAGTCTGGAAGTTTGTCTGTCCAGAGTTTGCGGAAGGAAAGGTGACTTGCTTTTTACCGCAGGTATAAATATAAGTTACCTATCATTTTCACATTTACCGCAATTAAACACTTAAACAATCAAAGTGATTTCAGAGTGATTTGCAGCAATTTAGCGATAATCTAGTGCTAATCATTTCAAGCATTTATGAGCTATTGTGAGTGGTTCATGGTGGTGAGTTGTGATTATTTGGAAGTTGAAGCTGTTGCAGAGCTTTTGCAGAGGCTTCCTTTCCTTTCCTTTCTATGTTTTCAGGTTGGTGCCTCCTCTCCCTTCGGCTTCCCTTCTTTTTGGTGTTGTTTGGTTTTGGGTTGCCTTACTTTTGTTTGTTTGTATTGCGTTTCTTTTTGGTTTGCCACCCGTTGGTGGGTCGGCTCTGCTAGAGGGTTGTCCACCCTCTGTGCAGATGTAATCTAGTCTATAGATAGTGTAGAAAGTTGTGAATATTCTATGCATTGTCTGGTTTCTTGTAAATATTTGTTCTGCGCTATGTATATATGTAAATTTGGTGTATATCTATTATGTATCCTTCCAGTCTGCATGTATATCCCCTTCGGATTTGATATATATTCTATGTGTATCCTGCCTAGTAGCCTAACAAGCTCATCATGCTACATCTATTACTGGTTTCTAGTCTACGAGCTCGCTCTGTGTAGAATACCACCTGTTTGAAACTTGGCTCTTGACCGATTTCAAAAAGGTGGTTTTCTCTCTCCTCCATAAACCAGCCTAACCTTCATTTATGTCCCATGCATGCATTTAAATCTTTCCAAGTGGCCTTCACTTTTCATGCATTCGAACAGTTGGCTTTTCCATCATCACCATAACTCCCATTTATTACTCACCCATGTGGCACCCATGATGGTCTGATAGCTCACTTTTTGTACACGTCTACCAATGGTTACTTCCCTAGGCTTTGGGTCTCTTTCCATCACTCATCCCGTGTCCTCTTTTTGCTAAGTATGAAGAAACCGCTAGACCCAGGTGATTAGTTAAATTTCTAAGTTCATAATATGAATGTCTGCTTTCCAAAGTTTTTGAACAAAACTAACTTTATCAGGGGAAGAAAACACCACGATGGTAAGATCTCCAAACCCCAAAGTATTTGTTTATCTATGCATTCTGATGGTTTCCTTGCCTTGAAGGTTTCTAGAAACAACAAGCTTGCAAACATGTATGAAGCTTTCGCATCCTCCCCACTCAGAAGTTTGAAACTTTCTTCTACGGCAAGTACCAGGGTGGCAGTTAGATCTAAGTTGGAAAAGGCTCTGGAGAAATTGCCTATGAGCCTAAAGTATGTAAAGGATGGAGTCATTGTGGGCTCAAAGATTGAGTCCAAATTCTAGTTCATCATTGACACTAGCGTTGGAACATGGCCAGAAATGTAGGCCTTGGTAAAAGTTATGTACATTTAGCGATAGGCCGGAGATCCTTTGGCCATTCAAATTGGAAACTTTGGGATTCTCAAGGCAGCTTGTTTCCCATGCTCTGTGCAGTCACCAGAGCTTCTTCTCACACTTTTAGCACACTACAACACATCTATCTAGGCTATTATGCTAGCAGCCCTAGAGCCAACAGGCTACCCTACTCCCATGGTGTCCCTTGATCCTGATACCTTCCAAAGGGGCTTAGGGATCCCTCAATTTGACAAACCAGCCATGTTCACCCGGTCAGATGCCTTGGCCCAATTCACTCAGTTGGAGGAAGCGGCCAGTATATACATGAACAATCATTGGCTAAAGACCCCGAAGAGAGATCCCAAGAGGATGAAGCTAGAAATCCCCAAGGCCAAATTTAAAGAAAGCATCCAAATGGGGATGATAGCCTTATGCCGGGTCTTCAGACAACAACATGCTCAGGAATTTTTCAGGTGGATGTACTAATTTTTTCTAGGTATCAGCATGGGCAAGGAGTATTTTGATTGGGCTACCATAATCTCCAACCACGTGGACTCCCAGTTCCTCCAATTGGCCAAGAAGAAGAAGTTTTATATGACTTCTTATGTTCTCTGGGCCCTGGCACAACAATGGCCCAACACCAATGGGTTACTTATAGAGGGCGTGTTCAAGATCGGCCTAGGACAGAAGGCCCCTTGGGACCACTTCCTACAAATACAATGGGAGGCCAGCTTCCCCGATTTTTGCTGGGTAAACGATGCCTTCATTTACTACCACCTGCTCACACCCACCCGGGATGCAGGATACTGCCTATCCATAGTGGTGATGAATTTGGTCCAAAGTTATGGATATTATTATATATAATTTTAGCAACATACTAACATAAGGCTGGCCGGCTTCTCTAGGAAGCCCTACTTGTTGCCCAAAAATTGCAGGGACAAGATAATCCTCCTAGAATATTGTAGGCAAATTATGGAGCTACACGCCTTCTTCGCCTTGAAGAAGGTAACAAATATTCCATTCCCAATCACTTGTGGGAATTATTCATGCAGTTTGGCCACCGCAAAAGAGGCAAATAATGAGCTTAAGAGCCATAGCCTGGCAGAATTTTACTTAGCGTGGAAACATTTTGATCCGCATGGCAAGATCGCAACGGTGCTTCCCTAGGCATCAGAGCCCCACCAATATCATATAGAAGACTTCTGGGAAGATTTCCAGGATGACATGGAGGTCCGAGGGCGGCATTATGTTAGGATGACTGCAGGGATGATGGAAATATTGAAGCTCTAGAGATTCCCGGAGGACTTCTTAGATCTTGGCTCCACGGTCGATCCCTAGTACAAGGCAAACGGGATCGATAAATTGGCCCTTCCACCGGTGAATTGGGATGCACAAGAAGGGCCCACAATTGAAGAGTTCACTCACAGCATAGTTGAATGTAGCCACCTCTATTTTAAAAAGGTGTGCCTTGGGAGTGTCCGTTGGGCAGCCCAGCCGATACCAAAGTTAACTCTGGGGGCCGGGTCTTCCTCACAAGGAGTAGATAAAGGAAAAGGGGTAGACACAACTCCCACTGTGCAAGAAGTCCCCATTAAAGAACAAATAAGGAAATCGGTAGTAGCCTCCCAGCAAATGAAGGAGAACCTAATCACAAGGTTGGCTACCTCGGTGCTTATGGATGGACCAATTTCTCCTCCATCCTCCCCTTCATTAGCAGCCTTGATGGTTAAGGCAACAGGGGTGGATCCAGTAGAGTAAGCAGCAATAAGGGATGCGCGACCACCCTTGATTACCAGGAGAAGGAGGAGGCTTGACCCAAAGCCCAAAAAGGAGCCAGAGTTGGGGATGCCCCAGACTTGACAAGTTGAGATCCTTTCTTTCAACTCCTTGGAGCCAGAAAAGGAACCAGAACCAGCTGATGTACCAGACAACCCTCCTCTACAAGATGAGTTTGATGATGTTTTTTCAACCAATGAGTTCAGTAATTACAGGGGGACATCGAGCAAACGGAGGCTGAAGTCCCAGCAGAAGAAGAAGCGGAGGAACAAAAACCTACACAAGATTAGGAGGAACAGATGGAAGAAGAGAAGGAGATAGAGCATGAGATCACCTCTGAAGTTCTAGAGATACAAGATATGAGGGTGGACCAGCAGAAATAGAGTGACCAAACAGCATCTACTGAGGGAACCAGACCTACGAGAGAAACCATAACCTAAGCTACCATATTCTAAGTGCCACTCCCTAGAGCTACCTTTGGGTAGGTAATAACCATGGCTCAAATGCTAAATCTTTGCCTGACACCTCCCCCATTGCTAAAGGATATACCAACCAAAGAAGAAATACCAGCGACAAAGGCCGAAGAACAAGAAGAGCAACAAGAGGAGGAAACCCTCGGGACAGCCAATGAAGGTCTAGACAAAGCTAAAGATGTAGAGGAAAAGGTAGAGGAAATAAACATCATCAGGGGAAATGTTCCTGAAAAAGCCCAATATAAGGAGAAAGGGGTGGGCGAGACTCACACCACTGAGGGAAACAACAACAGGACACCAGGGAAGAACTGAAAGGATAGACTTTGGCAAATAAGCCACCCCTGCCACCCAAGTGGTTGGTTGAAAGAAAGAAAAGAAAAGCTTCATCCACCCCTAGAGCTCACCTCTCCTTAGCCGAAATGATGGCTCAGGTCCAGGGCCCACAAAAGGCCAAGAAATCCCAGACGGTTCATACTCTTCGAACTAGGTTGGGAGAAGAAACAATTGTCATTGTTGCAACACCTCCCCTAGACGCTAATGAGGAAACTACCGAGGCCAAAGATTACAATATCACAGAGATATCACTGGGAAAAAGAGAGAAACAGGGCAAAGTGAACCTATTAAAAGAGGTAACCATAGCCGTGGAGGCCCAATACAAAAAGGAGGCCCAAAGGCTCAAAGCAGAAAAGGAAAAGATAGCGAACCTTATGGGATTTCTTACTGATCTAGCTAAGCCTATTAGTGTCATTCCTCTGGAGGCCTCCATAGTTGATGTGCCATTACCACAGAGTGACATTGACTCCCTGTGAGCAATGAAGAAGAAGGCCCAAGCAGTCGATGAGTGGGTCACTTTGCAAGTAGGAAACACCTGGCATTTCCTAGTATCCACCCTCGTGGATTTATATGTTGCTTGACACATTCTGCATCAGGCAGAAACTATGCTTAACATATGGGAGGGTGGTATGGAAAACTATGAGGCATGGAAGGTAGAACTAGAAGAGCTCCTCAGCCTTGGGGAGGAGATGGTCTTTGAGTCCAGGATTCTAGGAGAAGAGTCATTTGATTTTGTGAAGACCCAACACTCTAGACTTGACCTCACATTGGAGGTACTCAAGCAACTGGTAGGGGTTCTGCATGACAAGATCAATGTGGTTCAATATTCCTCAAATATGTACAAGGCATTTGTCACAAAGGTCTCCGGAGCTGACCCATTCAGCACTGACACATGCACTCCAGAGGAGTATATTTTGGGTAAGTTTGATGAATTAGTGGAGTCCAGATATCAATCCCTGGAGGGACTAGATAGGACTCAAATGGTAAGATTAACTCGCATGATCCTTAGTGGCCATGATGCGGCAAAAATGGCCGATGAGTTCAAGAGTAATGTTCTGGAGCTAGGAGAATAGATTGAGGTAGCTAAGTACCAGTGGTCTGGCCTCAAAGAGATTGATGAGGATGGAATCTCCTACTTGCTCCAAACCTTCAATGACAACAAGCAACAATAACGTTCCTCCGAAAGTCAGAGAAAACCAAAACATTTTTGTATTCTTTATTTTTTCAGAACGTAAGTTCTGGATCCCAGAGTCCTGGATCCTAAAATTTTACATTCTTTCGAGTGATCTGTGTCCCAGTCCCTGAGGCCAACTGGTCATTTTAAAGCAGTTAATAAAGGTTGTTGAAGACTGTCAGAGGGTAGTTGGCTACATCGAGGGATTTCAGATCAACAGTTGGTTTTGACAGATGGTCTTCTTGAGGCACCACTTTGGGTACACACCTGGCATATTAGAGACAGGGCATCATATTTCCCATTTATGAAGCATGTAGCCTCAATCACTGAGGATCAAATTTCTTCCTTCTTTTTCCCAGATCTCTTCTCGTGGCCGATTCTTCCACTCTACCTTCTTGTCTTATTCTTCTGACATGTCAGGCCTATTTCGTCTTAAGGTCTTTTGTAGGGTGGCGTAGGTAGTACCAGCCCTTGGATAATATATTCTATTGTATAGTGTAATGTAAAATAGGTTAGGGTTAGGGTTAGGGTTAGATGAAAATGTGTATAAATAGTAAGTCTAGCCCTTTTCCAAGGTTTGGTGAAATTGATGATTTTGCAGTCCATAGTGATAGAGAAGCAGATTTTCCATTTCTATTATAGGGTTCAATGCTCCTTGGTCTTTAAGTGCTTAGTAGTTAGATGCTCCCTTGGAGCCACCATTGTAACATGCACCAATGCTAGCTAAAAGAAATATTAA
Source organism: Thuja plicata (assembly GCA_018584345.1). Taxonomy (NCBI): domain Eukaryota; kingdom Viridiplantae; phylum Streptophyta; class Pinopsida; order Cupressales; family Cupressaceae; genus Thuja; species Thuja plicata. The sequence continues at coordinate 2,164,046 of MU224824.1, forward strand.
TGAAGAGATGGTTCTTGCAATGATGTTTTTGGCACCTGGTCTTCCAAGTTAATGGTATTTTATGCTTAAATGTTCTTCATATCTTTTGCTTTGATATTATAAGTAGATTAATGACCTCCTTTCCCTTGCTACTGATCAAATATGGACTGATGGTTGTGTATTTATTTGGTATTTAGTATAGTATATCAGAGCATTATTGATGTATGGGATGTTTAAACATAACTATAAGTAGATGGAATACTTCTAACCCTACAGGATCTTTTTCTGTTTATTTGCTAAGTGTAGAATTCTTGGAGAAACCTCACCTTCCTGAATCCCCAGAGAGAATGAGTTGAAGAAACCAGCTATCCCTCTCAAAAATATCCACATCTCCCAACTGAGCCCCGCACTGTCGTGACCTGACACCCAGGTGCTTAGAGGCCCAGGAATCTCATTTCCCTGGATAACCTTTTGCAGGCGGAGTTGGCCGGTACCCCGATACCTAGTGACAACTTATGACTGTTGGTGGACTCATTCACCAAAGTCTCATCAATAGAAACTAGCACTAGAAGGAGGGCATGAACTCATCCCCCTCTTGAGATTCTAATTTCACACCTCCCAAGGGTTCCCCAAGTTGTAGTTTTAGAAGTCAAACCTTCAGTGGGATTGGGTGTTTCTCCCCTATGAAATTTAAGAGAATCCTTAGGTCAACCCCAAACCCTGGAAGGTTTGTTAAACTTGAGCCTCCTGCTTGAAAGAAGCAAACCCCGAAAACCACACCATCCACTATTTTCTAGGGATCTAGTATACCTCAGAATACCCAAATTTCTCAGACAATCCCGGGAACCACCACTCAAGCTACTCAAAATCTAGTTCCTCCAATGGCTACATATTTTGGTAACACTGGGTCCCCAATGGGAACTTTTTTAGGTGCAATCAATGACTTACCCTCGCACCCGGAGAAGATTTGCCTGCGATATGAGCACTTAGGCTCACAAACCACAGAGGAGCACTTATAGGCATACAAGGATGCCATGAACTGACACTAGATCCAACATGAAGATGTTGTGACTCAGATGCTTCCCCTGTCCTTAGGGTAGGGTGAGTTAAACTGGTATAACCTTCCCGCCAACTCCATTAACAGTTGGTAGGACATGGAGGATGCCTTTCTGGCTACCTTTCACGTACACATGGATCCAGCCTGGTCCCATAGCCAATTCATCTCCATTAGGAAGGAACCCAATGAACCTCTTGCAACATTCAACCATCGGTTCTAGTGTACCTTGAAGTGGTGCACAGGCCCTTTCATTCCATCCCTGGAAGTAACCATACAGACTTATCTTAACGTGATGGACCCCTTCGTTGCCACTCTCCTTTGGAGAACAACCACCACGGGTGACCGGGATACTTTGGCGAAGGTTTACAACCCAGCCTTAGAATTATCTTGTGGTCTCAACAAATCCCTGGGTGGGATTGGGCAGAGCACGCCCTTTAACATGATCCCCGACAGAACAATATACGCCAGGGGGTATAACCCTAATCTGGCAATGGGTGCCCCCACAATGGCAATGAATCCCCCACCACTGTTGATAGACCAATAGAATCAATATGTTTATCCATCATAGACTCAGACAGTACCAGGTCTAGAAGCCTTCCCTTGGAATCAGCCACAGCAGGCACAAGAACCCCAGACACAACCGCCTAGAGTGCCCTTCTTTCAGTCATCCGCGGCTAGAGGATTGCCACCCTTGACTCTAAAAAATACTGATACCTTCCCAGGAAACCAACAACCATCACACTATGACGTAAGCACTCAGTTGACCTCTGAGGTTGAGTCCCTCTGGCAAATATTGTCTACCCTGACTATGGACATGGGTCAACTAAAGGCGGGGTCTTATGCACCCCAGAATTCTAATTCCCAGAGAGGAAATATCTTCTCCGGCCAATGAAACAACAATGTCGGGGGGAGAAACTTCAACAATGGGCCTCGGCCCAACCAACAACAATGGAACAATAACACAAACACTGAAGGCCCACCTCTGAACCAAAATGCCAACCAAGGTGGTGCCGAACTGTCACATTTCACACCAGTCATAGACTTCCAGCCCATGACTAATTGGTGTAGATTGCACGACACAGGCTCCCACAATGAGGTAAACTATGTCACACTAGAAAAGGTCATCATGATCTCCCAGCTAGACAGACAACAATCGCATGATACTACTCCCCCAGAGCCTCCTATACAAGAGTCAACCCAAAGTGCCTTCACTTGTGAGACCATCTTCTTTGGAACTTCTAGGTAAGATGAAGAGGAATCTGAATTGCATGGATTCTTTGATGAATCTATCCTGCCCTTTGAGGCCAATGCCTTCACCAACCCGCAGACTCCATACAATACTTGGAGTCAGGCTGGTAAAAGACTAGCTTACATGCCTACACTCTCTATCAAGAAAACTCCTCCTTAGGACAACACAACTGACCGGCCCGCCCCTCTAAAAGGTTCTAGCTCTAACCAAGCAAAAGACCTAGCCAACTGAAGCCACCAATTCCTGGGAGGAAGATTCAACATTACAAAGGCATTAGAACAAACCACCACCTCCATGACCTTGATGGAGGTTTTGTTAAATTGTCCCAAGCAGAAGAAGTCTATTCTGAAGCTCTTGGGAAACTTGGAAGTCGTCAGTCACCCACCCAAGACTGTCTTGTTTGAGGACACCAATGCGGCTATCTTCTGGGGAAACAATGAAGATCCTCCCTTCCTACTAGGCCTGAATATCCAAGGAAAAAACATACATAATTTCCTAGTAGACTCCGGAGCTTTGGGCAATATCATGCCCCTTTCCATATGCCAGAAGCTCAGATTCCATCCCACCCCATCTAATGGTGCAGTGATTCAGCTGGATAAGACTACCATGAAAATGGTGGGGGAATTAAAGAACGTCTAGATACAGCTTATCTAGGACCCTAGGATAGCCAGCATAATTGACATCCAAGTGGTGGACATCCCAGAGACTTATGGGATGTTATTAAGTCAGAATTGGTCTAAGTCCTTGAACAGATACTTTTTGACCGACTTCTCCCAATTATGGCTCCCCTGGGAAGGAGAATGAAACAAGATCTGGGTTGAAAGTGAACCCCGAATGAATCGGGCCCTTACCAAGGTCAGGAGGGTTAGTGAGGTCTTCTTCTTTGAGACTTCCCCTAGGGTGTACCGACCCTTTGAAATCCTAACATTCGATTTCACCCCTGGGGAGGATCCCATAGTTCTGAAGAGAACCCTAGACCTAGAAGAAAAGTTGAGAGTCAAAGTTGACTCTTAGGGTGCCGCAGTGATTCCTGCTACACTCTTGTTTGGAACTTGGTGCCGAGTGCACTATCAAAAACATTTGGAGCTAGAGTGTGAACCTTGCCTTTTTGTCGCTACCCGACACATCGATGCCTCCCAGAGCAAAGCACTGTAGTTGATCCCTGGGAACCCAGTATTCTTACTAGAAACACCTCTTTGGTGCCATTTCCCTGGGAACCTCAAATTTAAACCCCTCTAGAGGTAAATCCCACCCGCACGCCAACAGTTCGGGAGGAAACTCCTCCCAAGTCTCCCAAGAACAATCTAAAGGCTACCCCCTCTCCCCAACTCTAGAACACAAGTAATGATTTATGGACCCTCAAGTTCGATGGGTCCCGATCCAAACAAGGCTACGAGGCCGAGGTAGAATTAATTAACCCACAAGAGAAATCCTTCCTCGCATCCTACAGATTGTAGTTCATCTGCACCAATAATGTTACAAAGTACGAGGCTCTGGTCCTTGGACTCTTATTTGTGTTAAGGAAAGGGATCACCTGCCTCTGGGCCCTGGGTTATTCAGAGTTGGTTGTCAAACAGATTCGGATCCAATATACATGTCATGACAAAAGGCTGGCCGCATACCGCAATCGGGCATGGAGCCTTATTGAGGATTTTGATGCCTTTGGCATTGACCTCATTCCTTAATGGTGAAATTATGTGCCAGATGCCCTTGCTGTTTCTGCCAGCACACTTGAGCCCATGGCTGGCTCATGACTCCAGAGATTTTCAATTGAAATGGTCCCCACCCTGTCCATTCCAGATAATGTCACACTTTCAGGTTTTTGAGGATGACCAACATATCCTAGCCTTCATGGCCAATGTTGGTGTCTTTGAGAATCAGGTAGTGGAAGAATGAGATCATGATGATACTGGATAGGGTGACGAAGATGATGGGATCATGGACCTACCTACTAACATTATCTTGAAGGGGATGGTCGCACTTGAATGAATCTTCGACTTAGACCCTCAGGGCCAGGAAAAGATGTCATCTTCCTCTGAGGGAGAAAAGTTTGAAAAAGTAAACATCGGCCAACCTGGTGAAGAAAATATGATACACATTGGAACCTCCTACTCCCCTAAGGAGAAGGAGAATATTCTTATAGTTCTCTGAGAATACATAGACATAATTGCTTGGGGATACGAGGATTTGAAAACATATGACACATCCATTATGACTCATATTATTCCCCTAAAACCTGATGCTAAGCCTTTTTGGTAGAAGCAACGACCGGTCAACCCATTGATTGAGCCTCTAATTTGCCAAGAGGTGGAAAAATTACTATCAGCTTAGATCATCTTTCCAATCCGGCACACTACATGGGTTGCCAATCTGGTCCCTGTGAGAAAGAAGAGCGGTGAAATTCGCCTTTGCGTGGATTTTTGAAACCTGAATAGGGCCTCCAAGAAGGATAATCACCCACTCCCTTCATTGGATGAGGTATTTCAGATAGTGACTGGATCCCAAATGATGTCATTCTTGGATGGGTACTCCGGGTATAACCAAGTCATGGTTAAGTATGAAGATAGAGAGAAAATAGCGTTTACCACCAAGTGGGGAATATTTGCATACAAAAGGATGCCCTTTGGTTTGATTAACACAAGGGCCATATTTCAAAAGGCCGTGGACATTGCGTTTGAGGGCCTTGTAAATCGGTGCATAATCATCTACATGGATGATTTGACCATCTTTTCCTGGGACAGGCGTGACCATTCTGCCCATCTTGCTCAAATCTGTGAGAGGTGTCGCCGGTATGGAATATCCCTCAACCCTAGGAAGTGCGTATTCAAGGTCACTGAAGGGAATTTTCTCAGGCACATCATCTCTGAGAAGGGCATATCTATTGACCCTGAGAGAGTTGAAGCATTGCTAAACTTACAGATGCCCGACAACAAGAAAGAGATGTGGTCTTTCTTTGGAAAGATTAACTTCATCCAACGGTTCATTACTGGATTTGCCGAGATAGTCAAACAACTCAATGAAATGATGAAAAAGGATACCAAGATTGAGTGGAGTCCTGAAGCAAAGCGGGCAATTGCCCAAATCAAACAAACAATAATGAAAGCACCTATCCTGGTTAGTCCTGACTACTCCCTTCCATTTTATATTTACTCCTTTGCTTCACCTCATTCTGTCATGGCGGTGTTGACTCAAAAGGTTGAAGGGGAAGAATGATCCATAGCTTTTATGAGATCCCCCTTCAAAAATGCCGAAGTCTGGTATTCATCGCTAGAAAAGTAGGCCTTTGCTCTTGTTCACGCTATGAAGAAATTCTGGCATTACATTCTCTGGAGCAAGGTGCATGCTATCAGCCCAGACCAAGCCATGAAGTCTTTGTTGATGCAGAGTGAGTTGGGAAAAAGATGGGTGAAATGGATGGCCATCCTCCAAGAATATGACTTGGAAATGCAGCCCATGAAGATAGTCCGAGGCTAGGGACTGAGTCGAGAAATGGAAGAAGAGACTCCCTGCATAGAATGCCAAACTTACACGGTGGATTCCATCACTCGAGACCCATGGTATACCAATTTGATATACTTTCTATTGAACAAAAAATTCCCAGAGGAGTTACCTCCCAATAAACGCTGCACCCTACGGATGAAAAGTGCTCACTTTATGATCAAAAACTCTGTGCTTTACCATAGGAACTATGAGGGAGTGTACCTCTAGTGTATTGATAGAGACCAAGCTATGAAGATGATTGATGAATTTCACAGGTAGTTTGGAACTGGGCATGGCTCAGTTGATGCCACCACCCATCAGATCCTTTGGGCCTAATACTATTGGCCCTGTATATTTAAAGATGTTTACACTCATGTTCAGAGGTGCCACACTTGCCAAACCATGGCACATCATGAGCGTAACCCATCTATGCCTTTGCAACCAGTCTTCAAGGCTAGGCCCTTTTCCCAATGGACATTTGACTTCATTGGGGAGATCAACCCCAACTCGTATGCCAATCAATGGTACATCCTAACTACTGATTACTGCACCCGATGGTTCGAAGCTATACCTTGCAAAAACAACATGGCAGACATAGTTATCAAATTCCTAGAAGAAAATATTGTCACAAGGTTCGGAATGCCCTTTTCTTTGGTATGTGACAATGGTCTGGCATTTTCTTCAGTGCAATTACTTGAATGGACCTACAATTGAAAGATCACTCTAAAATTTTCTAGCAACTATTACCCCCAGGGGAACGGTGTTGCTGAATCTATGAATAAAAAACTACTTGAAGTGACCAAACACCTGCTAGAATGGAATCCCTGGGATTGGCACCAAAAGTTGAAATTCACCATCTGGGTGGATCGCATTCAAATCAAGGCCACCCTGGGAACGTCCCCATTCCATTTGGTTTATGGCCAGAACCCTGTGTTCCCAATCAACTTACAGATCCTAGTTTTGTAGTTTATACAGGAATTCAGCAACCGGGATAACATCATGGAGGTTCAGCTCCTAAAACTGGTATGGATGGAAGAAAAATGAGATGCATCCCTTGAACATTTCACACATCATCAAGTAGTGGTAAAATGATTGTTTGACCACAGAGCCCAATACAATGCTTTTCATATTTCAGACTTGGTCCTGTTGTGGGACAAGGCTCAGGGAAAAGAAAGGTAAGCACACCAAGTTCCAATGGCTCTGGCTCAGGCCATATTTAATCTCAGAAATCTATGGGGCAAACACTTACCACCTTAACACCATGACTGGAGAACCTGTCCCATTGCCCGTCAATGGATAGTTTCTCAAACATTATTTTGAGTAGGGCAAGTTTTCCCAAAATTGTATTTTTATGTAAAGTCCTTCACTTGTAAATATTTCTTTCCCGGTGCCTTGTTGGGAGGTACCTTGTCTTGTAAATAGCCTTGCTGGCTGCCCTCTGGGGCAGTCCTTTTCTTGGTGGTTTTCATTTTCGTTTCTTGTTTTCTTTTTGGGACCTGGTGTTTTGTTCTCTCTTGTGAGGATTGGAATGCTTTGCATAAACTCTGGTCTCCAGGATGAGGTCTATAGCATGGTGAACTTGAGAATCTGTCTTTAGCATGATGGAACTGGTCTGGTCTCTAGAGCTATTTTATAGGTTTGGTGGTACATTTTAAGCAATCTTCGTCGAGTTTATTTCTAGAACTTTGGCAAACAATAAAATAAAAATAAGGAACAAGTAATCGGACACACCGAGGGTAGATCAGTTGTACTAGTTGGTTGACCCAATTCTGAACCTTTAAAAAGATCCTTTATGGATCCAGAGTCTTATCCCCCATTCAACATATAAAATAGGTGGAAGGGTGAAAGAAGTACCACCATTAAAATTATCTAAGCTTAAGCTTTATGGTGAAAGAAGTACCGCCCTCCCACCTAGAAAGGAACAAAATAAAAGGAAAAAGGAAGTGGGACAAAACTCTGATCTCTGGGAGAAATGAGAAAATCTGATGACTTTGTGGTTTGATATAATTAGTGCCTCTTCTCTACTCCCAGAGGTCATTGGATTGATTTCCTTCCAAAGCACACACTCCACCACTGATGAAAAGATCATGAACTAGATCCCGTGTGACTGGATTTTCTCAGACATGTCACTCTTTGCCTGTAAGATACTTTGAGTAACGACTTGTTCCAGTTTTTGCTAACCAGAGGTTCTGTAGTTCTCAAATGTGCTAAGGCATTTGTCCCAGATAGTCACCATTTGTTATGCCCTACACCCCTATCCCTACATTCTGTGTGCAAAATGTTGGGTCCCCCTTTTTTTCTTTCTACTTTTGGCTCTTGCCCTGTCTTTTCCTTTTCTTTCTTTGTTTTCATTCTCTGGGGTTTTCTTCCCTGTGGTGTCATTTTGTTTGTTGGTCTCTTGTGCCTCCGGGACCTCGGTCCCAGAGTTGGTCATCCTTTGTCGGGAGCCGAATTCCAGACTCTGAGATTCTTTACCATGATGCCTTCTTTTCTTAAGGTGACATCATTGCATGGAATCCCCAGGCCCAGAGTTTGGAGGTCTGTCTATCTGGAGTTTGTGGAAGGAAAGGTGACTTTCTTTTTACTGTGGGTATAAATATAAGTTACCTATCATTTTCACATTTACCATGATTAAACACTTAAGCAATCAGAGCGATTTCAGAGTGATTTGCAACAATTTAGCAATGATATAGTGCTAATCATTTCAAGCATTTTTGAGCGATTGTGAGTGGTTCGTGGTTGTGAGTTGTGATCATCTGGTACTTGAAGCTATTGTAGAGCTTTCACAGAGGCTTCCTTTCCTTTCCTTTCTGCATTTTCAGGTTGGTGCCTCCTCTCCCTTTGGCTTCCCTTCTTTCTGGTGTTGTTTGGTTTTGGGTTGCCTTGCTCTTGTTTATTTGTCTTGCATTTCTTTCTGGTTTTCCACCCGTTGGTAGGTTGGCTCTGCTAGAGGGTTGTTCGCCCTCTATGCAGATGTAATCTAGTCTGTAGATGGTGTAGAAAGTTGTGAATATTCTATGCATTGTCTGGTTTCTTATAAATATTTGTTCTGAGTTGTGTATATATGTAAATTTGGTGTATATAAATTATGTATCCTTTCATTCTACATGTATATCCCCTTCAACTTTTATATATATTCTATGTGTATCCTACTTGATAGTGTAGCAAGCTCACCATGTTGCGTCTGTTGCTAGTTTTTAGTTCGCGAGCTTGCTCTGTGTAGAATACCGCCTGTTTGAAACTTGGCTCTCAGTCAGTTTCAAATAGGTGGTTTTCTCTCTCCTCCATAAACCAGCCTGACCTTTATTTATGTCCCATGTGCACATTTAAATCTATCCAAGTGGCCTTCACTTTTCACGCATTCAGACAATTGGCTTTGCCATCATCACCATAACTCCCATTTATTACTCACCCACGTGGCACCCATGTGGGTCTGACGGCTCACTTTTTGTACATGTCTACCAATGGTTACGTCCCCAGGCTTCAGGTCTCTTGCCATCACTCATCCCATGTCCTCTTTTTTCTAAGTATGAAGAAACCCCTGGACCCAGGTGATTAGTTAAATTTCTAAGTTTGTAATATGAATGTCTACTTTCTGGAGTTTTTGAACAAAACTAACTTTATCAGGGGAAGCAAACATCGTGATGGTAAGATCTCTGGACCCCAAAGTATTTGTTTATCTATACATTTTGACGTTGCCTTGCCTTGCAGGTTTCTAGAAACAACAAGCTTGCAAACATGTCTGAAGCTTCCGCATCCTCCCTACCCGGAAGTCCAAAACTTCCTTCTACGACAAGTACCAGGGTGGTAGTTAGATCTAAGTTGGAAAAGGCTTTGGAGAAATTGGCTATGAGCCTAAAGTATGTAAAGGATGGAGTCATCATAGGCTCAAAGATTGAGTCCAAAGTCCAGTTCATCACTGACACTAGCATCAGAACATGGCCAGAAATGTAGGCCTTGGTAAAAGTTATGTACATTCAGCGATAGGCCAGAGATCCTTTAGCCATTCAAATTGGAAACTCTAGAATTCTCAAGGTGGCTTGTTTCCCATGATCTGTGCAGTCACTAGAGCTTATTCTCACACTTTCAGCACACTACAACACATCTGTCTGGGCTGTTATGCTAGCAGCCCCAGAGCCAATAGGGTACCCTACTCCCATGGTGTCCCTTGATCCTGATACCTTCCAAAGGGGCTTAGGGATCCCCCAATTTGACAAACTAGCCATGGTCACCCGGTCAGATGCCTTGGCCCAATTCACTTAGTTGGAGGAAGTGGCCCATATATACATGAACAATCATTGGCTAAAGACCCCAAAGAGGGATCCCAAGAGGATGAAGCTAGAAATCCCCAGGGCTGAATTTAAAGAAAGCATCCAAATGGGGATGATAGCCTTATGTAGGGTCTTCGGACAACAACATGCCTAGGAATTTTCTGGGTGGATCTACTACATTTTTCTAGGTATCAGCATGAGTGAGGGGTATTTTGACTGGGTTGCCATAATCTCCAACCATGTGGACTCCCAGTTCCTCCAACTGGCCAAGAAGAAGAAGTTTTATATGACTTCTTATGTTCTCTAGGCCCTAGCACAACAACGGCCCCACACCAATGGGTTACTTACAGAGGGCGTGCTCAGGATTAGCCCAGGATAGAAGGCCCCTTGGGACAACTTCCCACAAATACAATGGGAGGCCAGCTTCCCTATTTTTTGCTAGGTAAATGATGCCTTCATTTACTACCACCTGCTCACACCCACCCAGAATGCAGGATACCACCTATCCATAGAGGTGATGAATTTGGTCAGGAGTTACAGACATTATTATATACAATTTTAGCAACATACTTACATAAGGGTGACTGGATTCCCTAGGAAGCCCTACTTGTTACCCAAACATTGCGGGGACAAGATAATCCTCCTGGAATATTGCAGGCAAATGATGGAACTGCACGCCTTCTTTGCCTTGAAGAAGGTAACAAATATTCCATTCCTAATCACTTATGGGAATTATTCATGCAGTTTGGCCACCGCAAAAGAGGCAGATAATGAGCTTAAGAGCCATAGCCTGGTGGAATTTTACTTAGCATGGAAACATTTTGATCCACATGGTAAGATCGTAGCGGTGCTTCCCTGGGCATCAGAGCCCCACCAATATCATATAGAAGACTTCTGGGAAGATTGCTAGGATGACGTTGAGGTCCAAGGGTGGCATTATGTCAGGATGACCATAGGGATGATGGAAAGATTGAAGCTCTGGAGATTTCTGAAGGACTTCTCAGATACTAGCTCCATGGTCGATCCCCAGTACAAGGCAAAGGGGATCGATAAATTGGCCCTTCCACCGGTGAACAGGGATGCACAAGAAGGGCGCACAATTGAAGAGTTCACTCATAACATAGTTGAATGTAGCCACCTCTATTTTAAAAAGGTGTGCACCAGGAGTCTCCACCGGGCGGCCCAGCCGATACCAAAGTTAACTCCAGGGGCTGGGACTTCCTCATAAGGAGTAGATAAAGGAAAAGGGGTAGATACAACTCCCACTGTGCAAGAAGTCCCCATTAAAGAACAAATAAGGCAATTGGTAGCAGCCTCCTAGCAAATGAAGGAGAAGCTAATCATGAGGTTGGCTACCCCGGTGCTTATGGCTGGACCAATTTGTCCTCCATCCTCCCCTTCATTAGCAACCTTGATGGTTAAGGAAACAGGGGTGGATCTAGTAGAGCAAGCAAAAATAAGGGATGCAGGGCAACCCTTGATTACCAGGAGAAGGAGGAGGCTCAACATAAACCCCAAAAAGGAGCCAGAGTTAGGGATGCCCCAGACTCCACAAGTTGAGATCCTTTCTTCCAACTGCCCGTAGCCAGAAAAGGAACCAGAACCAGTTGATGTCCCAGACAACCCTCCTCCGCAAGATGGGTTTGATGATGTTTTTGCAACCGACAAGTTTGGTAATTTATAGGGGGACATCGAGCAAATGGAGGCTGAAGTCCCAGTAGAAGAAGAAGTTGAGGAACAAAATCCTGCACAATAGTAGGAGGAACAGATGGAAGAAGAGAAGGAGATAGAGCAGGAGATCGCCTCTAAAGTTCTGGAGATACAAGATACGGTGGTGGACCAGTAGAAATAGAGTGAACAAATAACATCCACTGAGGGAACCGGACCTATGGGAGCAACCATAACCTCAACTTCCATGTTCTAAGTGCCACTCCCCGGAGCTACCTTTGGGCATGTAATAATTGTGGCTCAAATACTAAATCTTGGCCCAGTACCTCCACCATTGCCAAAGGATATACCAAGCAAAGAAGAAATCCCGGTGACAGAAGCTGAAGAACAAGAAGAGAAACAAGAGGAGGAAACCCATGGGACAACCAATGAAGGTCTAGACGAAGCTAAAGATGCAGAGGACAAGGCAGAGGAAATAAACACTGCCGAGGGAAATGTTCTTGACGAAGCCCAAGATAAGGAGAAAAGGGTGGACGAGACTCACACCACTGAGGAGGAACAATAACAGGACACCAGGGAAGAACTAAAAGAACAAACTTTGGAAAATAAGTCACCCCTACCACCCCAATGGTTGGTTGAAAGCAAGAAAAAAAAATCTTTGTCCACCCCCAGAGCTCACCTCTCCTTAGCCAAAATGATGGCTTAGGTCCAGGGCCCACTAAAGGCCAAGAAAGCCCAAACGGTTCATACTCTTCAAACCAGGCTGGGAGGAGAAACAGTTGCTGTTGTTGCAACACCTCCCACAGATGCTGATTAGGCAACTACCGAGGCTGAAGATTACGATATCACAGAGATATCACTGGAAAAAAGAGAGAAACAGGGTGAAGTGAACCTGTTAAAAGAGGCAACCATAGCCATGGAGGCCCGATATGAAAAGGAGGCCCAAAGGCTCAAAGTGGAAAAGGAAAAGATAGCGAACCTTATGAGATTGCTTACTGAGTTGGCCAGGCCTATTAGTGTCATTCCTTTGGAGGCCTCCATAGCTGATGCGCCATTACCATAGAGCGACATTGACTCCTTGTGAGCAATGAAGAAGAAGGCCCAAGTGATCGATGAGTGGGTCGCTTTGCAAGTAGGAAACACCTAGCATTTCCTAGTATCCACCCTCCCAGATTTATATGCAGCTCGACATGTTCTGCATCAGGCTGAAACTATCCTTAACATATGGGAGGGTGATATGGAAAACTATGAGGCATGGAAGTAGAACTAGAAGAGCTCCTCAGCCTTAGGGAGGAGATAGTCTTTGAGTTTTGGATTCTGGGAGAAGAGTCATTTGATTTTGTGAAGACCCAACACTCTATACTTGACCTCACATTGGAGGTACTCAAGCAACTGGTAGGGGTTCTGCAGTACAAGATCAACGCGGTTCAATATTCCTCAAATATGTACAAGGCATTTGTCACAAAGGTCTCCGAAGCTGACCAATTCAGCACTGACACATGCACTCTGGAGGAGTATGTTTTGGGTAAGTTCGATGAATTAGTGGAGTCCAGATATCAATCCCCAGAGGGATTGGATGGGACTCAAATAGCGAGATTAACTCACATTATCCTTAGTGGCCATGATGCGGCAAAAATGGCCGATGAGTTCAAGAGAAATGTTCTAGAGCTGGGAGAACAGATTGAGGCGGCTAAGTACCGGTGGTTCGACCTCAGAGAGATTGATGAGGATGGAATCTCCTGCCTTCTCCAAACCTTCAATGACAACAAGCAACAATAATGTTCCTCCGTAAGCCGGAGAAAACTAAAACATTTTTGTATTCTTTATTTTTTTAGAACATAAGTCCCAAATCCTAAAATTTTGCATTCTTTCGAGTGATCTGTGTCCCGGTCCCCAAGGTCGACCGGTGATTTTCAAGCAGTTAATAAAGGTTGTTGAAGACTGTCAGAGGGTATTTGGCTACATTAAGGAACATCAGATCAATATTTGGTTCTAACAAATGGTCTTCTTGAGGTGCCACTTTGGGTACACACATGGCACATTAGAGATAGGTGTCGCATTTCCCATTTATGAGGCATGTAGCCTCAATCCCTAGAGATCAGATTTCTTCCTTCTCTTTCCTAGCTCTCTTCTCAAGGCCGATTATTCCACTCTACCTTCTTGTCTTATTCTTCTGACATGTCAGGACTATTCTGTCTCAAGGTCTTTTATAGGGTGGTGCAGGTAGTACCGGCCCCCAGATGATATATTCTATTGTACAGTGTAATGTAAAATAAGGTTAGGGTTAGGGTTAGATGAAAATGTGTATAAATAGTAAGTCTGACCCTTTTTCAAGGGTTGGAAAAATTGATGATTTTGCAGTCCATAGTAATAGAGAAGCAATTTTCCATTTCTATTGCGGGGCTCAATGCTCCTTGGTCTTCAATTGCTCAATAGTTAGATGCTCCCTTGGAGCCACCATTGTATCATGCACTAGTGTTGGATGGAAGAAATATTAATGAAGAAGAGATGGTTCTTGCAATGATGTTGTTGGCACCTGGTCTTCCAAGTTAATGGTATTTTATACTTAAATGTTCTTCATGTCTTCTGCTCTAATATTATAAGTAGATTAACGACCTCCTTTCCCTTGCTACTGATCAAATATGGACTGATGGTTGTGTATTTCTTTGGTATTTAGTATAGTATATCAGAGCATTATTGATGTATGAGATGTTCAAACATAACTATAAGTAGATGGAATACTTCTAACCCTGGAGGATCTTTTTCAATTTATTTGCTAAGTGTAGAATGCTTGGAGAAACCTCACCTTCTTGAATCCTCGGAGAGAATGAGTTGAAGAAACCAGCGACCCCCCTCGAAAATAGTCACATCTCCCAACTGAGCCCCGCACCATCGTGACCCGACATGCAGGTGCTTGGAGGCCCGAGGAATCTCATTTCCACAAATAAACTTTTGCAGGAGGAGTTGGCCGGTACCTTGGTACTCGATGACAACTTATGACTGTTGGTGGACACGGTCATCAAAGTCTCGTCAACAACACTACTAACACTAAAACTTCAAACTTGCACTAGTGTTATCGGTTCACTATGAATTCCTTACAAATGTCCTATCCTTGTCTGGAACTTGTCTGCATTTGCATCTTAGGAATAATAATGTTGTACTGGGGCATCTTTGCTAGCCTATTTGGTTTGTGTCTACTAGGTTGTCCTAGGTTCTTGTCTAGGATGGTTTGCCTCTCAAAATAATATTTCTCAATACTTGCACCAAAATGTCACTATAAAAAACAAGGGTATTTCTTAAACACCATCTACCTGTAACATACATCATACTAGTGTTTTTCAACACTTTAATGTCTAGTTTTTCTCAACACTTTAATCAAACAGTGTTCCTAAACACTACATTAGATTGTTATTGCTAACAAATTTTATCTCATATACTCAGACATAAAAACATATTGCTTGATTCCAAGTTCTGATTGATGATTCTCTATTGTTCTTGAAAAGTGAATCAACAATATTTCTCAATACCATATAAACACATTTAAACTGATCTTGGTTTGATTATGAATCTTTTTATGTTTCGATGATGTTTCAAATGAGGGGCATGTAAGCAGTTATGAATTTTTTGTGATTGATTATCAATTGATGATTGTTATGTCTTCCGAGTTACTCCATGACGTCTATTCAAAGACAAAGAGTCGCAAGGACAAGGGACATAATTTTTTCTTGGTTTTCTGTGTATGGTGATTGTTTCAATGATCCTATAAATTTCACCTAACTTGTATTTTTATGATAAAAGCTGCCAACATGAGTGGATAGACACATATATCTTGATCCTAGTTATGTGTAAACTATGGTGAGTTTGAAACAATTTCCTTATCTTTTTCTAAATCAGATTCTAAGTAAGGTATACAACAGATTATGTACCCAAGGATATGAATATTGAAGGTCATTGCGAGTCACATATCTTACATTACACACGAACATAAGATGATTATCAAAGAAAAAGGAGATAACTGCCAAGTCATCCTGGCCTCTATGCCTTGATCCTCAGGTTTATTTTTGACATTGCATCCAATACACATATCATTCATACTTTCATGATACCTTATGGGTATTAGTAACAGTTGTATTATCCAATGTTGTTCATTACAAAAATGCCCAATGATGATAAAAATACTACAATGCATACAAATCAGTAACAGTCCTAAGAGACTACATGTAGATGCATTTAAAGATTACATGATTCATTTTTAGAACAACATAAGGAATTGAGCTCAAAATGATCTCTTGATTCATCTCAAATCCAAGTTAACCACTTAATCTATATTACTGATATTAAATGTCATTACATATTTATAACATACATTCTACATTCATAAATGAGATTGAGAAAATAAAAAAATAAATCATTCAAGAATTGCATTTCCTTTTACATCGTAAGTGCATCCATACATTTATTTGCATAAAGAAAATCTCAAAAACATACATTTGCATATTCATCTAGAATCATCTCAACACATTTATATATCAGTAATAAATCAAGAGCATAAATGATGTCATCATAGGAATCTATTCTAAAAAGACCAAGTACATAATCACCTGTGCATTAATCTAAACATCTATGGGTATGTGCAAGATCATGGGGGGCCAAAAAGTGGCGATGTGAAAAAAATCCACTTTTCACTTGTCCAAAAGCGCATGAAAAAATTTGTTAACTTTTTAGTAGGCCTGGTTGTCAATACACTTGGGAAAACCTGACACAAAAGTGCAAGCCTAATCAGGTACCTGATTTTTTAGGTACCTAATATTTTTGGGTATCCGATATATATATATATTTTTTTTAAATTTTAAATTTTAAATTTTTTTTTACTAATTTTTTTTTTTTTAATAATTTTTTTTTTTTTAATAATTTTTTTTTTCAAATGAACTTTCATGAGACCCCTTGGGACACACTTGAGTGTTCCAATGTGTCCCTGGGGTCCTAGTACACATTCTCACATGTTAGGACCCCTAGGAAGACCCCATGACCCCTTTTGAAACATTGGAACATTCAAGTGTATCCCAAGAGGTCATAGGACCCCTTGGGACACACTTGAGTGTTCCAATGTGTCTTCAGGGGTAAAAGAGGGTCCTAAGGGGTCCTAGTACACCTTATCATGCATTAGGACCCCGAGGAAGTCCCCATGACCCCTTTCGAGACATTAGACCACTCAAGTGTGTTCCAAGAGGTCATAGGACCCGTTGGGACACAATTGAGTGTTTCAATGTGTCAAAAGGGGTCATGGAGTCTTCTTAAGGGTCCTAACATGTGAGAAGGTGTAATAAGACCCATTAGGACCCTCTTTGACCCTCAGGGACACATTGGCACACTCACGTGTGTCCCAAGGGATCCTACGACCTCTTAAGATACACTTGAGTGTTTCAATATATCGAAAGGGGTCATGAGATCTTCCTATGGGTCCTAACATGTGAGAACATGTACTAGGACCTCTTAGGTCCCTCTTTGACCCTGGGGACACATTAGAACACTCAATTGTGTCCCAAGGGGTCCTATGACCTCTTGGAACAAATTTGAGTGTTCCAATGTATCAAAAGGGGTCATGGGGACTTTTGATTACCCCTTTTGAAACATTGGAACACTCAAATGTGTCCCAAGAGATCGTAGGACCCCTTGAGATGCAATTCAGTGTTACAATGTGCTCCCAGGGGTCAAAGAGTGATCTAAGGGGTGCTAGTACACCTTATCACTGTTGTAGGACCCCTATGAAGTCCCCATGACCCCTTTCGACACATTGAAAGACTCAAGTGTGTCCCAAGAGGTCATAGGACCCTTTGGGACATAGTTGAGTGTTCGAATGTGTCCCCGGGGGTCAAAGAGGGTCCTAAGGGGTCTTAGTACACCTTCTCACACGTTAGGATCCATAGGAAGACCCCATGACCCATTTTGAAACATTGGAACACTCAAGTGTGTCTTAAGAGGTTGTAGGACCCCTTGAACACACTTGAGTGTTCCAATGTGCCCCTAGGGGTCAAAGAGGGTCCTAAGGGGTCCTAGTACACCTTATCATATGTTAGGACCCCTAGGAAGTCCCCATGACCCCTTTCGAGACATTGGACCACTCAAGTGTGTCCCAAGAGGTCCTAAGGGGTCCTAGTACATGCTCTCACATGTTAGGACCCCTAGAAAGACCCAATGACCCCTTTTGACACATTGGAACACTCAAGTGTATCCCAAGAGGTTGTAGGACCACTTGGGACACACTTGAGTCTTCCAACGTGTCCCCGGGGGTCAAAGAGGGTCCTAAGGGGTCTTAGTACACCTTCTCATGAA
>MU224824.1:2202836-2230534 GCA_018584345.1 Thuja plicata
TAGAACAACATACAACATATGAACACAAAGAAGTATCAGATGAGAGCTCTCATGGAGATATGCCCGAGTTCTCTATATCCTTGAGTCCATTATTTGAAGAATATTTTCTATGCAATCAAGTCCATCAGCATCATGATAAAGACAGTGGGCCTAGTGATCATTTTGAAGATGATGAAGCTCAAAATATGTACGGGGAAGTGTATTCAGAAAGTGAGACATGCATTATTTCATCCTATGAGCAGAATTTGTATAAAAAATGTGAAGATGAGATAGAATCAAACAGACATAATCAAGAGAATGTGTTGAAGATTAGTTCTGAAAATTATCCGAGTATCCTATCTTATCAAATTATTGATAAGAAGAAAGTTCATGCATGTGAGTTATCTCCAAATCCTTTTTGTAAAGAGAAACAACATCTTGAGTATAGGGAAGATTGTGTACATAAAGGAATCCAAGTAGAAGGGCTTAATCTAGTTACTTGTAGGGTTGATCAAATGCATGAGGATATTCTATTTAGTAAGGAATACAGTGCACCTACTGGATTTTCTAAGGGTAAACAAAAGTCAAAGCGTGCTAATAAAGCAATGAATATTGTCCACGAGAATGGTGGCATCGTATTCGGTAGATCTAAAGTATTAAATGATCAGAATTATGTGTTTGATAGAGGAAAGTAGTAGTGTTCAATTTTTTTGGGGGAGATCTGGGGCCACCCAATTTCACTTTGCATCAGATTAAGTGTGGATACTTGGTCTGCTTCTCCAGAGATAGCTGGAATCACACTATGCTCATAGGGAGCATACGTCTCCAGAAAGAGCCACTGGTGGTACCCTAAATTTTTATAATTTAGAAGTCCCAATCCTTTATTAAGAAACATGTTTCTCCATAAAAAAAAAATCAAAGGAAGGAAGCTTTATGACACAAATAAATAGAACTAACTAATCGAAGCCTTCAGAAAATGCTAGAATTTAGACCTACTACAAAGATGATTTCAACATAGGATAAAGACGGTCGAATTTTAAAAATCTAAAAAAGACCCAATTCGGAAAATCAAATTTCCTATCTCTAGCAGAAATATTAGCTTTTAGGAGGTGTTTTGAATTCTCAACCAAAGCCAAATCCGAAAGTTAGGTAGTTATTTTTTAGTTAGTTTATTATTTTTTCAAAATAATTTATAATAAGAGTTGTGTCTTTTCACCCTAAAAAGGTGTGAAAGCCACTCAAACACACACATATATACATAATGTAAAATGTAAAGAGAGGGAATACAATATAATACAATTTCACATATTTGGATATTTTTTAATCAATAGGTATAACATGGACCTGGATGTACTATTTTTTTCAAAATCAATAAAGATAAGTCCTTTTTCTTTCACATCTGTAATAGTTTCATTATCATTTTACAATTAGTCCCTCGGATAAACCAATAGAACTTCTTCAAAGTGATAGTTTGATGTGCATGCTTCCTAATTTGATTCATAGTCTATATTTTCAATTGGTTTTCTCATTTTGCATGGTTAAATTCTATTGATTGAGGCCTTAGTCAATTGGTCTGTCATCTGAGAAGTATTACTCATTTGAAATATCTCTGAATTTGTTTTAGGTTGCATGTACATTCCATAACACCTTTGACTACCAGCCTTGGTTTTGCAGAGCCAGAATTACAGAAGTTCCAACCTTGCCTTGGTTGTGACTTGTTAGTTGGCCAAATCACTTAGGTTTCCCAACATTGGGTTCACAAGTCCATAGGAAATCCAATCTATTTATTTGAGCACCAACACCTACTATAAGAAGAAAATTTATTTTCTTGAATTTGGTAAAGTTTTCAATGAGTTAAGGTGGTCAGACACGTGAGTTTTTTTATTCTGAAAATGTTGTAGTAGATAATTCATAATTAATTATTTTTTAGGAATAAAATTAAATAAAAATATTCATCACATCTAGGCAAGAGTCTACTATTTATATATAAAATCTTATAAAAAAATATTATCATTTGATTATGATTAAGGTGGTCAGACATACACCTACTTCTTATTTTTTTCCTTAAATTTTTGTACTACTGCATTGAAATCTATACTTTTCACCAATCATATTAAATTTTTTTTAGAAAAGGCCTAGTAGTTTAGAAACTACATTCAATTTCCTATAGATTCTATTCTTACAAATTTTTGATATTAGGTTGATAGCTAGTTCAAATTTTCACGTCAAGTTTACTAACCCTGATTTTCTGATTTTTCATTGCCACTTAAGGGCATAGTTTGGCCCCTCATGATCTTGCAAATTCCCCTATCAAGAAAGAGAACCTATGAACATGTCAGAATCAGAAACATATATCTCAGATATATAACAAATGATGGATCAGATAAAAAATAAGGAACTATCTACAAAAGAGTATTAGTATAATCATGATGAAATAGATATACATGTATCAAATGTTTGTAAGTACAAAGGATGATCTTAGAAGGATCAATATACAATATGTCTCAAATATGTCATAAATACAACATCAGGTCTGACTACCACCCTCTACCTGATCCAAAGGAGGAGGAGGAGGTGGTGCATGAGAAGCTGGTGGAGGTATAGCTCCCTCTAATTGTTGTGCCACTCAATAATATAATGGAGCTCTTTGTCCCTTTGGAATCACCACACAATATAATACAAAGTAATAAGTAGCTCTCTGGCCTTGATGAGTAGCTGTACAGGAATGAACATCTCTCTCATCTCTCATCATCTTGAGATGTTAGTCGCTATCCACCAATAAAGTATCCAATGTCATGATGTAGGCTCTAAGCTACTGATGCTCCCTTTGACACTATGACAAGGCATCTCCATCCATACCAGAATCTCTATCTATATCCCTTAGAGGATCCTGTCTAGGAAGTCCACCTCCACCACTAGGTACCTATCCTGAGGGCCTTTTATTATTCTCATTGTTGATATCTGGTAAGTAACGGACCTAGATCCATCAGTGGAGGCACGAACTTGAAGTGATTCTGTCTTCCATTGGCACCCTCTCCACTGCTACCCACTCCACCACCAACCCTATCATCTCCATCATCTTCATGATCATCCCAGAAATGTGTGTGTATTTTGTGGACCTACCAGCTGCAACACAACACTTGAATATTTCATTGCATTAGTGAGATAAACATGAAATTAAAAAGGAAAATCACATATAAACCACCAAAATCGATATATTGCTCCCTATCTAAGAAGATTTTGAAATATGCTATAATTTTCCCTTAGATTATGCATAAATCAGTGACACATTCATGCTTAGAATGGAAGATTTAAGAAAAATGCAAGCTAAATGCTCAAACAAAGTTCATTTTAGCTCCCAAAGAAAGATTATGTAAATTCTAAGAAAAATGAGCTAAAGCATTTAAGAAATTAGGAAAACATAAGTTTGCAAATGAAATTCTAAAATAAGGGGCCCACTGCACTCAAAATTCATTCCCTTTATAGAAGAATTGTAGCAATGAGAGGTTAGGATTGATTTGTGAAGAGAGTTGGAGATTGAATCTTTGGCGATCCATGTGAGGTGATCCAAGTGATTTAATTCTCATTGGCTAAGGGATTGACTTTTCCTTTTGTAAGTGAGGAATTGTAATTAGGGGATTTATTTAATTCATTTTAATTAATTACCTTATCCATGTATTTAATTCTTTTTGATTTAATTGTTTTGATTTTATTTAATTGGCTAAGGTAATTAATGTGAATTAGTGATAAGATCACTTTGGTTTTTAGGAAATTAAATTTGATTTAAATGAGTTATGCCAATTAATTTGAAGAATTGTCTTGACATACTTAGGGGTATGATCATACTTAGGGAAAATAGGGTCTCTGGTCAAAGAAGACCAAATTAGGGTGGTTACAAGTTCATATCAGTCCATGTTAAGAGATTTTGAATCTCTGTTAAAAGATTCTAACCCTGTTAGGAGTTTTGGAAGGCAGAAGGACCCACTGTCCAAACAACTTCAAGGGAAAGAGAACTGAACCCACTACTCAATTGATCTTTGTATTATTAAGAACAAAATAATACCAAATAAATTAAATTCTTAAACTCTATGTCCTCTCTTCTCTGACCATGCCTCTTCTGCATGAAATACTACCAAATCTCAAATACCAGATCTGCCAACTTCACTTCACATACAATCCTTTAGATCACCACACTTCGCTCTTTACATTTCCTTCAATACTGCTACAAAGTCATACACACATACTCTCTCTCTATATCATCATCCTTTATTCCATATAAAATCAAATAAACAATCTTCCTTTATACCAAGAATAATACTTCACAATTGAGTCAGCCAATTAAGCCTAAACAATTATAAAATATAAAATAATACACGTTACGTAATTACACAACATTGTCAGCTCACAAACTTAATAATACTTCACACATGTGATCCTAGACTAAGAGGTCTTAGTTAGATCACCTTCATATTGTCTTTAAACTCTGCATAACTTTGGCAAACCAAATTCCATACCAGTAAAAATATATAATCAAAACATCGCAAACTATCTCTTAGAAACTCTATCAAAATATGATCTTCAATAAATCTTAAAAACTATTACCAACAATTGAATCTTTGTACACACTCTTAACCACATCATCAAGATACTATCTCAAATGCGTTCTCAACTACGCATAACCTCATCTGCAATTCTTTGTCTGTGCTAACTCAATCTTTGACTGATACTCTGTCAATCTTTACTAAAACACTATGCTAATATCCAAACAATATGTTGACATCAATGACAAACATAGTCACTAATGTAACATATGACAACTCCAGTAATGCTAAAAATCTCCCCCTTTAGCATTGATGGCAAAATAGATGGAAAATATCCAATGTTCCATGAATCTAAAGCTCTACTACTACTCTTGTCTTCATCAAATCTTCTTCATCAATCACTATCTTCATCATTTTGTATACTTTTCCTCTTTTTCACTATTTCTCAACTTGTTTCTCCACTTTTTTTTCATGTATTCTTTTCCTGTGTCAAGGGAAATCCATCAAGTCTCTCTATGTAAACTTATTCTTTCGATTCACCGTTCAGAAATGCTGACTTCACATCCATCTGATATACTTTGAATTTCTTATAAGTTGCTTAAGCCAAAAACATTCTTACTACTTCATGTCTTGCAACAGGTGCAAATGTTTCTTCATAGTCAATACCTTCTTGCCATGAATATCCTTTACATACCACTCTTGTTTTGTTCCTTATAACTTCACGTTGTTCATTCATCTTGTTTTTGAATACTCATTTAGTTCCAACAACATTTTTGTCTTTAGGTATAGGGACTAATTCCCATGTGTTATTTTTCTCAATATGATATAATTCTTCCTTCATTGCATGAATCCAATGATTATCCTTACAAGCTTCATCAGTACTTTTAGGTTCAATCTGAGAAATTAAACATAATTCTTCATGTACCTTATTTCTTCTCATAACTCTTGTGTCTCTGCTTCTAATAATCTGCTTTGTAGGGTGATTCTTTGTCAAATTCTTGTTTGGTGTTGCTACTTCAACTCTAGGTTCAAATCTAGGTACATATCTTTTTTCTTCATCACGAATCTCAATCTACAAATCATTGGTCTCAAAAAATAATTCAACATTCTCTTGATTAGTTCTAAGATGAGCTTCTTCTTCTGAGTCATAATCAAGTATTCTTTCCTAAATTCTAAACTTTTCATCCACTTTAACATTTGCGCTCTCAAAAATAGTTTTAGTTACCTAATTAAAACATCTAAAGGCTTTTCTTTTCAATAAATATCCAAGAAACATACCTTCATCGCTTCTAGGGTCAAACTTACCAATGTCATCATCTCTTTTAATATAACACTTACTTCCAAAAATTATGAAGTCTTTTACTGATGGTGCATGTCAACAGAACCATAACTCATAAGGAGCCTTGTTTGTATTTTCTCTGATTTGTACTATGTTCATTATATATATGATGATCATATATTGTCAATTGTATTGGTGTGAATTATGAATCAGATTACAATACCTGGTGTGATACCTACGGTATTGTCAAGCTTAATATAAAAACCATAAGACTAACAACAAAATTGCAAGCCAAAAAGTAATCCATTCTATTCAAAATTGGATTTTATACAAATATGATGGATCCCAAGGGTCACTAGAATATCTTGGAACCAAAATGAAGAGTCACCATAATGTTTATTACAAATAAACTTATTAAAACTACCAAAAAATTTCAAAAAACTATATAAAATTTTAGGCCTACTTGGAAAAGGTATAAATTTCTAGTCCTAGGTCTGATTTGTGAACCGTTTACTTTGTTGGAAAGATAATAAAAAAATCTAGAGCCAAAATTGAGAAGTCCTTTCCCAGAGGAAGATTCACCTAGAAATGCCCCAAAGACCTTCAAAAATGCAATTTACTAAGACAAAAAATACTAAAAAATTAAATTTTAGTATTTCCCAATTCCATCCTGATCATTCCTCCCCCCTTAAGAGGCAATGGGGGTGCTCCATTGCACTAATCTGCTACAACAAATGAAGAAATTGTGCTTCAATTCATTCCTTAGTTAACCACTTTCCTTGATGAGGATGTTGACCAGCTCGAACCACCCAATAAAGAGGAATGTCCTAATTACTTAAAGTCTTTAAAATGACTTCAGTAACATGGTCACACTGGACTGGAATAGTATTAGATAGTTCTACAGCTTGAATGTGTTCAATATCTTGGGAAATGTCCAACAAAGGAGGAAAATAGGGTCTCAACAATTCCACATTGAAAACTGGATGCAGGCCCAAGAAAGATGGCAAAAGAAGTTCAAAAGAATTCTCACCAACTTGCTTCACAATAGTATACGGGCCATAACAAAGAGGAAAAAGCTTCATGTTTGGTCCATGAAGTCTCTCTTTCTCAAGATGTAACCATACCTTGTCACCAATCTAAAAGTGGTGAGGAGTTCTATGTTTATCATGCCTTTCCTTATACTTCTGATTACTTGTTGATGTAGGTGTCTAATGTTATCAATGAATTTTTATGCTTTATCTACCTCCTTGTTAGCATTCAATAGACTATCAGATTGTAAAATTGGCAGTGCTACATCCATAGATGCCAATGGTTGATACCCAAGACAAACCTAAAAGGGACTATGCCCTGTAGTACTATGGAGTGCATGATTGTAGCTGTGTTGCATGTAGGGTAAGCTTTCATCCCATGTGTGAGGATGTTTTGAATGATACATTTGTAAGATATGAATGATCATTCGATTCACCACTTCTATTTTTCCATCTGTTTGGGGATGGAATGATGTGGACTTTGTCAACTTTGTGTCCAATTTAGCCCACAGTGCAGACCAAATTTTTTTGATGAACCTGCTATCCCTATCAGAAATGATGCTTTTGGGAAAACCAAAATGAACCCAAACATGTTCAAAAATAACTTGGTTGTCTCTTATATAGAAATCATATTTTTACATGCTACCATGATAGCCATTTTAGAAAACCTATCTACCACAACATATACACAATCATGCCCCTACCTGGTAGTTGGGAGCCCAGACATAAAATTCATTAAAATAGACTGCCATGGCTTATCAGGAATAGGTAATGGTAAGTGTAGACCCAACTTATGGTTTGATGTATTTGCAATTGCATAGGCTACATAAGCTTGTATATATGAAATTATATCCTGCTTCATTTTTTTCCAATAGAAATACTTTTGAAATTTATCAGTAGTCTTACCAATACCAAAATATCTTGCAACACAGCTATAGTGAGCTTCCCATATCATTTTATTTCATTCCTCAATGAGTACACATATATTACCAACATGGAAAAGTAACCCATACTGCAAGTGAAAATTAGAGACACACTTTCCTTCTACCAAATTACTATAGATGTTAGCAAAATCAGGGTCAATACCATACAATTGTTCCCATGTGGATGATTGATGACCACACAAATATAGCACCATTCTCAAATCTGCAATTGGAGGCCTACTCAAACAATCTGCCACTTTGTTACTGCTTCCTTTTTTATGACAAAATTTGAGGGGAAATTGTTGTAGATAAGATGACCACCTTTGATGTCTTTCATTCTGCAACTTCCCTTGTGTTTACAAGAATTGAAGAGGTTTATGGTCTATATGTATAATAGTTTCCTTCCCTAATATATAATGTTTCCATTGTTTGCAAGCCTGAACAATAGCATACGACTCCTTGTCATAGTTAGGGTACCTATGTACTATATCAAAAAAAGTTTCACTGTGATAGGAAACAAGATGCCCATGTTGTGTGAGTACTACGCCAAGAGCATAATCAAATGCATCAGTTTCTATCTCGAATGATTATTACAGATCTGGGAGGACCAATACTGGTGCTGAACATAATCTTTTCTTTAACTCTTCAAATGCTTGTTTATTTGCCTTTGTCCACTAAAATTTTGCTTGTGCTCCACCCCTTAGTGATTGATCGAGAGGCCATGATACATGTGAGAAATCAAAAAAAAATCCACGATAGAAGTTGGCTAATCCCAAGAAGCTGTGAAGCTCTATGAAAGTTGTAGGAGATGGCCAATCTCTGATTATTTGAATCTTTACTGGGTCAACATGAAAACCCTTAGTATCAATGATATACCCTAAGTATAGAATACTCTGCATACCAAAATAGCATTTCTCAATGTTGGAATAAAGTTTGTGTTGTTGCAAAGTTCAAAGCACTTGTTCAACATGCTGCAAATTCTCAGACCAAGTCTTGCTAAAGATGAGCATGTCATCCAAATAAAAAACCAAAAAAGAATCAATGAATGGTCTAATAACATCATTCATCAACCTCATAAATGTTGTTGGGGCATTTGTTAGGCCAAAAGGTATAACCAACCACTTAAATAAACCCTCCTTAGATTTAAATGCAGTCTTCCACACATTTGCTGGATTAATTGGTACTTGGTGATATCCAGATTTCAAGTCAATTTTTGTAAAGAACTTAGCCTCCCTAAGTTGGTCCAACAAATCATCAATTCGAGGGATTGGATATCTATTTTTCACACTATTTTTTTCAATGCCCTATAATCAATACAAAGTCTCCATGTCCCAACTTTCTCTTTGGCAAGGAAAATTGGACTTCCACAAGGTGAAGCACTTGGACAAATAGGTCCTTTCTGAATCAACTCTTGAATTTGTCTCTTGATTTCATCATTTTCCAAAACTGACCTTCTATATATTGGCTCCTGTGGTAGTGGTGTGCCTGGGATTAAATCAATAGAGTGCTTGACTTGATAGTGTGTTGGAACTCCCACCGATGATTTAAACACACTATGATATTCTTTCAAAATTTTATCCATCTAATTTTGTTGATTTGTTGTTATGGCTACCTTAGCATGTGCATTAAGGACAACCGACTTTGTTTGTTTAGGGTGAACCATGAGAAGAACAAAAGCTCTAGTTTGAGCAATCAAATGTTTACATTTTTTAGCACTAATCAAAGAAGTAGTTTGTGTTGGACATACCTCTGGTATTCGATACCTCTTCCCACCAAGCTTGATTGTAACACTATGTGGTCTGGATTCATACACTCCATGCCTTTGATACATGTAAGGTTGCCCCAGCAAGGCATCACATACATCCAGTGGTGCTACATCACATATCACTTCATCCTTGAAAGGCTTGATTGAATATGGAAGATGACACTATTGATTTATTTGAATATCCTATCCCTCATTCACCCATCCCATAGAGTATGGTTGTGGGTGTCTTGTCACTTTCCAATTCAATCTTTTGACTGTCTCCCTAGATATCAAATTCTTTTGGCTCCCACTATCAACAATAAAATGTAAAGACTTTCCATAAACCCACATCTATGAATGAAAAAGTATCTCTTCATCTTCATGATGTATTACTTTAGTAGTTGCAACTATGGAATATGGGTCTTCTTCTATGACAGAATCATTCTTCTTTTCTCAGAATTATCTATTGGTGATGATTCAGATTCAGCTTCCTCTCCTCGTATTTCTGTCATGAGATTTTTAATACTTTGACAATCCTTTGTATTATGGGTTGGGGACTTATGCATCTCACACCACATCCCTATATTTTTCTGTGTCTTTTTGCAGCCCACCATGTGTTCTTAGGTGAGTTTGAGTGAGGTTCCTTGGTCACCTATTTTCCTACTGATTTATTGTCACCTTCAACCCTTGGCTTATTATTTCCAAAGTAGTCCCTCTTTCCTTTCTTCTTTGATTTCTCTTCAATTTTGGTAGCATATTTATAAGTAGTTTCCAATGTCTCAATATTCAAAAATTTCATCTTTGTTTGAATATACCTGTGAATTCCACTACAAAATTTTAGAAATTGATGCTTCTCTGAATCCTGAATACCAAGTTTTTCTGAAAGTGAATGGAATGTGTTGGTGCAATATTGCACAAATTGATCCCTCTTCTATCAAAGTATCTACCATTCTATGTATTTCTGTTCATAGACATCCTTAGAAAGGTATGCTTCTTTTATGTATTCCACAAGTTCTCCCCATGTGGGCTTCTTATCAAGAGATATTTCCAAACCATTTTCATCAGACAATTCCCGTTCTTTACTTTCTAATTTGGCTTCCCAAGATAATTTCACATGGGTTTTAGCTTTGAGGAGAGAAAACATTATTTTTTTCTTCATCTGAGAAATTATTTACAGAAAAGTATCTATCCAATTTTGATAACCAGTTATCAACAGCTTCAGCATCGACTTTTCCTTCAAAATTTGGGATGTCAAAATTTACCTGCACTTTGAAAGGGGTATTTCCATGAAACATTGTTCTTGATCTAGAGGGTTTTTGAGTCTATAAAAGGAGTGAAAATTGACTCATCATCTCCTCTTGTTTCTTATTTAAAGCCTCTTCCACCAACTGTTTAATTTTATCGTCTGACATCTTTGATTGTGTGTGCCTCAAAGGTGGATATTCTGACAATTCTTGTGTATCCAATCCTAATATTTGGTAGGATGACCTTGTGTAAATTGGCATAAAGGAGTGTTCCCACTCTAATACCACTGATCTAAATTATGAATCAGATTACAATACCTGGTGTGATACCTGCGGTATTGTCAAGCTCAATATAAAAACCAGATGACTAACAACAAAATTTGAAATTGGAGTTTATACAAATATGATGGATCCCAAGGGTCACTAGAATACCTTGGAACTAAAATGAAGAGTCGCCATAATGTTCATTACAAATAAACTTATTAAAACTACCAAGAATTTCAAAAAACTATATAAAATTTTAGGCCTACTTGGATAAGGCATAAATTTCTAGTCCTAGGTCCGATTTGCGAACTGTTTACTTTGTTAGAAAGATAATCAAAAACTCTAGAGCCAAAATTGGGAATTCTTTTCCCAAAGGAAGATTTACCCATAAATGGCCAGAAGACCTTAAAAAATGTAGTTTACTAAGACAAAAAATACTGAAAAATTAAATTTTTTTATTTCCCAAATCTATCTTGATCAAGTATATACAAAGGAAACATTTTTGAAACCATTGGTAATAATGCCACTAAAAGATAGTTTATAGTGCAACCTGACAGATAGGTCTGTAGTTCAACTCAACATAGCAATGCACAGTATTAACTGAAAATTGCACTATAACCTGAGAACAAGTCTATAGTGCAAACTAACAAGACAAGGTATAAAGTAAACCAAGAACAAAGTTCAAAGGAGTAACCTGACAGATGATATTAAGAGTAACCAACAGTTAGTTTACAGGGTAAACAGACAACACAGTTCACAAATGAACTCAAGAGTAGAAATTCTACAAGAGACTTCACCGAGCAAAGAATATAGAGAAACCTGAGCACCAGTCTACTGAGAGACAATTATATTCCAAGAAATGTGGATCTGACTTACATGTCAGAAACACTTAAGTTTTATAATTTTCTTTAAATCTTAACTTTAAAACCATTTCTTGAGGGACAAGTAAAGCATATGTAATTGTTTTAATCAGTCTAACTGATTGTAAAAATACAAACTAGGAGATCAAGGTCAAGTTGTAAACCTTTGATCATAGAGTTTTCATTGTAAAGCATGAAACTTAGATAGGTGAATACATTGTATAAATAGATGTATAATCAATCAAGAAATTGATGATTGTAGTTGCAACAGACATCTATGGATCAGACAAAGAGTTTTATGTAGAAGGACAACAAAACATGAAATTAGTTATGAAGAACAAGATTCAAGGCTACCAAGTAGAACAAAGGTATTAATCAATCACTATAGGTGATACTCATACATTGTGAAATTAAAGGATATGTACTCAGCAATTCAAGATTGCACATACTCAGGTCCATTATGTATTTTTGACTACATTCTAACAAGTGTAGCAAATAGAAGAAATCCTTTGAGAAGGTGGATTTAACAATCCTTTTGTAAATCTCTTAACTGAGTGCACACTTAATAGTGTTTCTAAATATCTTAATAGAGTAGACCTAACCAGTCTAAAATGTTACTCCTAATAGGTTAAGATCATTAGAAGTGATCAAACTTGTAGCCTTAACCAACCCCTTCCATTCTGCAGATAGTGAAGTTTGTGGGTGTCATCCCCATCGCAGTTTTTACTTTCTAACAAGGGTTTTCTGCATTACCAATTCTTGTGTCATGTGTAATTACATTTCATGAATGTTTATATGAATTTTTACATGCAATTAATTTTATGATTTGATATTACATGCATAAGTTAGAAAAGCATTAATGGTTGGTAATACAAGTAAGGATTACTAAAGGTTAAAAGAGATAAAAAATTTAAGGGTACTAATTCACCCCTCCTCTCTCAATACATACTTCCCATTATTTCCAACAATATACTTCTCTATTCACTACTTCTCTCCAAAATGTCTGCACCACATCATTCTCAAACAACATAGCTCTTTCTACTTCAGTTACAGACTTGTTCCTTCTTTCTACAATACCATTCTACTTAGGTGTTCTAGGGGTTTAAAGTTGTCTCTTAATTATATTCACTTTACAAAAGGTGTTAAACTCACTTGAAGTAAATTCTCCTCCTCTATCTGATCTTAAACATTTAATCTTCATTCTTGATTCATTCTCAACTCTATTCTTAAGCAATATAAACTTCTCAAATAGCTTCTTATTTTTCTTTTAAGAAAAGACACACACACCATTCTAGTGAAATCATCAACAAGAATCATAAAATACCTTTCACCATAAAATCCTCTTGTTCTAGTAGGACCACTCATATTTGTATGAATAATCTCCAAATTTGTTGTTGTAGTGAACTTCTTGCTAGGAAAAGAAATTCTCTTCTATTTCTCCATAACACATTCTTTGCATACCATGTTAGTAGGTTTCACAATCTTAGGCAAATCTCTCACTGCAAATGTAGTACTTGATTTCACAATATTATCAAAATTTATGTGACAAAATATTTTATGCCATAACTAACTCTCATCAATTTTAGCAATCAAACATGTCATCTAAGCAAGATTCAACTAAAAAACATTAACTCTAGTTCTTGTACTTGTACCAACCATCTTACCATCCTTATCCTTGATACTACAAGCCTTTTCTACAAACCTTACCTCATAACCTTTATCAAGTACCTATCCAACACTCAAAAGATTATTTTTCAATCCATCCACAAAATAAACATCATCAATATTAGTCTTTCCATCAAGTGTAATAGATCCTATTCCTTTTATATGACAAGGTGAATTGTTTCCAACTCTAACAATTCCTCCATTACAGTTGTCAAGCTTTATAAAATTGTCCATATCACTAGTCATATGATGAGAACAAATACTATCTATGATCCAATTAGTTTTCTTTTCAACTTGGGACACTAAGGCTTTCTCTTCTCTAACTTCTTTTTTAAAGCTTTCTTCTTTAATTGCAACAAATCCTATCTCATCACTTTCACTCAATAATTTCTCAATACTAGCTTCAAATTCTTCATCATTAGAATAATAAAATTCTTTAGGTCTTCTAGGATTAAAGTTATTTTTGTATTTCTTCACTCTCTTAGGATATTTAGATGCAAAAAAACCATCTTCTTGACAAGTCCAATATTTAAATTTTCTTACCTTCATGTTCAATCTTCACAAGGCAATTACTTCTTCAATCTCTCTATCTTATTTAGATTTAGATTGGCTTCTGCTCACATAGTCTCCATTAATATTAACATCCTTTGTAGAAGTAGGATGAGCACTCAGTGCCCTAAAAGATGTTTCAATTCTAGGCAAGTCTCCAGACTATTTCAAACTTATCTCTGTTGATTCCAATATTCCAAGAAGAGTCTCTCTACTGAATTTATCAATGCAAGGGATAACTAGTTCTATCATCTGTGCTGGCTTCTTGAATCCTAGGGTCAAGTTTTTCAAAATCTTCCGTATAATCTCATCTTCATCTTTATTTCCTTTACAAGATTTAATACTTGCAACAATCTTTGATATTCTTCCAATATAAACTCTAACTGATTCATCTTCCATCATTTTTGCTTCTTGAAATAGACATATCCAATTTTTTAATCTGATTCTCTTAGCATTCTTATCGCCTTAAAAATTAGATTCTAGAGATAACCAAATTTCATGAGATGTTCTTAAAGTTTTTACCAAACTGTACTCATTCTCGGGAAGTGTTGACAAAAGTGCTTCTCTAGAAAGTATTACACATGAATAGATCTCTCTCAGTTCTAGTGCATTCCTCTATCTTATCTTCTTCAATGATTTCTTTTGCATTCTTAGTAATAAACCAATATCCTAGACCTAAACATAACAAGTGTGTCTTCATCTTGTCTTTCCAGCTGTCATAACTAACTCCATCAAACTTATGACTTTATTTTCTGAAATGAGTCATCATTGATCTCCTTAAGCTGTTAAAATTTTCCTTCAAGGACCTTATGCTCTGATACCAATGGTTAGAAAGTAAAGTCCACCAAGATAACTGAGAGGGGGGAGGTGAATATGTTATCTGAATAATATAACTTTATCAATCTTATTAAATCTGAAACATGCAAATAACAACAACAACAAACACAAAAAGAAAACCATACACAATAAAACCAAATTTTTTAACTAGGGAACCTCTTGATCAAAGAGTAAACCCCGGTGGGAATGATTCTCAAAAAAAGATGTAATAATATAAAAATTCCTTGTGAGAGGATGAAATATATTAGGAGTCTATGAAATAGATTCAGTATGTATCAGTCCCTTTTAGGATCCTTTGAATCCCCATTAAAAGATTCTAACCCTGTTAGGAGTTGTGGAAGGCAGAAGGACCCACTGTCCAAACAAATTCAAGGGCAAGACCACTGAACCCACTATTCAACTGATCTTTGTATTATTCATAACATAATAATACCAAATAAACTAAATTCTGAAACTTTGTATATCCTCTTTTCTTTGACTGTGCCTTTACTGCACCAAATACTACCAGATCTGCCAACATTGCTTCACATACAATCTTTCAGATCGCCACAGTTCACTCTTTACATTTCCTTCAATACTACTACAAAGTCATATACACATGCTCACTCTCTATATCATCATCCTTTATTCCATATGAATTCAAATAAATAATCTTTCCTTTATACCAAGCCCAATACTTCACAATTGAGTCGGCCGATTAAGTCTAAACAATTACAAAATATAAAATAATACGTGTTACATAATTACACAAAACTGTCGGCTCACAAACTTAATAATTCTTCACATGTGCAATCCTAGACTAAGCAGTCTTAGTCAAATAACCTTCATCCTATCTTAAAACTCTACTTAAATTGGGAAAACAAAATTCCATACTAGTAAAAAGATATAATCAAATCATTGTAAAAATGTCTCTTAGAAAATCTATCAAAATACGATCTTCAATAAATATCGAATAACTGTCACCAACAATTAAATACCGTACATGCTCTTAACCACATCATTAAGATACTATTTGAAATACATTCTCAACTACGCATAACCTCATCTATAATTATCTATCTGTT
Source organism: Thuja plicata (assembly GCA_018584345.1). NCBI lineage: Eukaryota > Viridiplantae > Streptophyta > Pinopsida > Cupressales > Cupressaceae > Thuja > Thuja plicata. The sequence goes on from MU224824.1 coordinate 2,218,814, forward strand.
CCATCTCAACCTTTGTCTACTACTCTGTCAATCTTCACTAAAACACTATGTTGATATCCAAACAGTATGTTGACATCAATGAAAAACATAGTCAGTAGAAAAAGTGTGGCAATAGTAATAGGTGGCTAATCAACTGCTTCTTTTTCACTCTTTTCCACCATGGTGTACCTATTACTCTCCTCACTATCGCTGCCCCCAGACCTATTGTCCACATTGCACTTATCTTCTCCCTCTTAAAAAAATTTAATGTAGTGTAGCTTTCCTATATAACACATCTATGATCGGGGGTCCAAGGTTACTTGCATGTAAATTTTTTTTTTTTTTTCCTTCTGAAATCATTTAAATGATTTTAGATTTGGCTTTTACCCTTGAAAGTTCTTTTTGGGTGGTTGTATAATAGAAGATGAGGTGTCTAAATCCAGGGCCAACTTAATCACTTACTACAGTGTGTTTGGCTTAATAACTTTCAAAATTCCAATGAAATTTTCATTTAAACCTTTAATGAACAACATTACCTTCCTTCTCTCTTGCATATTTGGAACCATAACTAACATCCTCCTAAACTCATTGATTAAGGAATTCAATGAAATACTCTATTTTAGCCGTGTCAATTCTTTCTTGAATACTTCAACATCCTTTCTATTAAAGTGGTCAATTATTTTTTATCTAAATTACAAATATGAATTAATCAATCCATGAACCTGAGTTACGAGGCCATGATACCACCAATCAAATTCTACTCCATCTAAATGCATAATAGTAAATTTAATAGCTTTTGTTTCCTTCATGGGCCGAAGTGTCAAGAAGGTATCCAACTTATGTATTCATGCTTGTGTAATTATCTTACCACTGTGATCATAAGTAGGAAGTATCAACTTGTTCATAGCATACGTCAAATCCTTGTTTAAGTTTTACACCTACTTTCTTGCCTTGTACTTGTGATTTATCTTCATTGCCCCATAACTATATGAAGTTTAAATCTACTTTCACATGATCCTATAGTAAATATCAATCATCATGCTTAGTCATGATGCTATTAGGTATAATCATTGTTGCTTCAACGTTATTTATTTCCTCTTCATAATTACAATAAAAAAAGTAGGCATCAATGATCTATCAAATGAGAATGTGGTCGCTCTCTACCTCGTGAGTAAGCAACTGTGTTATTGCCTTCACTAATATTTCTTCAAAGCCTCCAAGGGATAACACTTAATTATTTTATAGCTATTGAGAGCTACAGAAGAACATCTACCACATGTTCCTATCCAATTCGGGTGCCTCTCATAGTTTCCTTTACTTCACTTGCTTCAACCTAGTGTGTGTTGTTATCTCTTCTATCCCCAATCTCTGCAACATGTTCTAAACTATTAGAAGATGTCCCAATCAATTCAAACATTGTTTTACCTTCAGGCACTGGTGGTGGTTGCCAATTTTTGTGTTATTCTTTCTATAATATCTTATTTCCCTTTCACTGAACTGCATTAACAATCTAATGTAAACCCAAAGGCTAGCAGGTTTGATGCTCTAATACCACTGTAAGTTCCCCTAGCTATTCTATCCTCAATTTTTGTATTTTCTGATATACATTTTCTCCAACTGTTGGTATGAAGATTCTACACTGATATTTTTCACTTTTCCTTGTGAAAAAACACATTGTTAAACACAAACACCTTGCATAGGAATTTAGTCAAACATTTGTATTACAGTAAAAATCTAAAATTATTAAGAAAATGTGAATAAAACATATAGAATTCAAGCTTTAAATTCACTAAATTGTCACAAATTCACTATATTTGAAAATGAGTGTTTGATATTCAAAAATTTGGAGTGATCCATGTGCTTTGTGTTCTCAATTCCCATTTGTTGCTAAATTCATGTTGAAAGATATTAGGATTTATTTAACTCCATAAATTAATTAAATTAGCCATGTAGGATGAATAGGTTCAATTTGATTTTTGATTTAAACTATACAATTAATTGATTAAAATCAATTATATAATTTTGATTAATCCTTTTAGGCTTGAATTTGATTATTTGATGTCATTATTAATTTAATCCTTTGATTAAAATTGGTTTTGTCCACTTTGATTGATAAATGTCCATTTGAATTGATTTTGATCCATTTTGAAGCATTTTGAAGCATTTGGCTGAGATTTGTAGATTTTGATGATACTAAGACACCTGCCTAGTTTTGGGTGTCTACAAATACCCCTCTTTGAATTGATGTGCGAATTGCATTGATTCAAAAAAAATTGCATGTCCTGATCACTAATTTGATGTTGATTGATTGATTGAACTGATTTGATTGATAACCTAATTTGAAACTCTGATTGAAAACTGATGATCAAAACCTGATTCACAACTCTGATTTGAAATTCTGATTTAATAACTGATTTACAACTGATTTGATTTGATGTAGAATACCCCACTGATAAAATTTTGAAATTTTAATGCCCCAGATTTGATACAAAATCCTGATTTGATGATATGATGATGCCCCCTTAGAAATGAAATAGATTGATCTCCAGATGAAAAATATGATAAGATTGATAAAAACAAGATCCAAGATGATTTCATTTCTAAAATCATTGATAATAATGATGATAAGATCCCACAACATGCCCCAGTTTGCAAAAAATGTAGATTTGAGTCATATGGGTAAAAATCTCTCCCAAAATAGCTTAAATAAGTTGAAAACCCCAAATTTACTATTTATTTTCACTTTTAACTATTGAGATTTTGCTTTGATCCTATTGTTATTGTGAGCAATGGTGGTCCTCATCTGAGAGCATCGATTCAAGAGTGCACACCAGTATCAGAGAATTCTGGACTACGGACCTCTGATGAGTGATTTGAACCTTCCTAGTGCATTTATTGCTCCTTTTTATAGTATTTATTGTCAATTTTGATGTTTTTTAGAGTAGAGTTAGAAAAATGTCGCGTAGGAGATTTTGAATAACGCGTAGGATAGTGAAATGCCGCTTCCACATAGTTAAATAACATGTATGAAGTGTTAAACAATGCATAGAAATTAGGTTAAAATTCACAACCCATGTTTATAATGATGCGTAGGAAACCCTTTGAAAAAGTATGTTTTTTGAATGCCGCATAGGATAGTTTGAATGTCGTGTAGGACTTTCAAATGTCGCGTATGCTTTCAAGCAATGCCTCTAAAACTTGTAATGATGTGTATGATGTTTTCATTGACGTGTAGCGTGAAATGATGCTTCCGCATAATCAAGTGATGTGTAGAATGATTTTTTGATAAAACCTTGATTTTAGATAGAACAAGATGTCCTCGATTGACCGTTTGGATGATCGGATTGATTTCCAAGAAAAAAAGGTGTGATTTCATGATATTACTTAGTGTTTAGGATATTAGGATAAAGTCATACTAGTGAATGTTTGATGTGTCAATCAGATTGATTAAAAGATATTTCCAAATTGATCTATTCTCAAGGTCTAGAGGTTAGGAACAATAGGGTGATACGCTCAAAAAAGAGAAAAGATAGATTTAATATGTGTGATTAAGTTAGAATTATCCACCAATAGAAAAATACTAATATAATTCACTTCATTTCCAAAATGTAGGCACATTACCAGAAGTTATACATACAGAATGTAGCGGCTTGGGTGTTTGATTTGGTGGATGAGCTTACCCTTCTAGAGAGACGGATGATCAAGACATGTGGGCTCAGATTCCTTCTTGATCTACCTCAGTTTCAGCTGAATCAAGGTTTATTGATAGCTATGGCAGAGCGTTGGAACTCTGACCATAATACCTTCCATCTACCCCTCGGCGAGATGACCATCACTCCAGAGGATGTATATAGACATTTGAGGATCTGGACCCATGGAGAGTGGGCTTATTACAATTAAGTCTACAATGGTAGCACCTATAGATGAGTGTTTAAAGATGCCACTATTGGAAATGATAGCATCACATCGACACAATTTGCTTCTTTTCCTACTTTGCGAGCGTTGTTAGGAGCAGTGATTGGAGGATTTCTCTTACCAGATAAGAGAGGTCATGACTTTTCGGTCAGATGGGGCTGCATATTAGAGGACTTGATTGCTCATCCTCAGAGATTAGACTGGGGCTCTTGTGTGCTAGCCCAGTTATATCATGATTTACATGAGGTGGTGTATAGGAACAATGTGGCATTATCAACAGGTGCAGTTATGTTACAACTATGGACCTAGGAGCATCTCCTGATTATAATACCTATATCAGCATGAGTGCAAGCTCAAGGATATATGTACGCATTTTTATATGATGGTATGATTGTCTAGCATCATCTGGGCAAGGTTGAGTTTTGGCATCGGACTATCGACGATATTGATCAAGTCGTATGGAGACTATATTTGGACTGTGAGGGATGGAGAGAGGATGATGATGAGCTTCCATATATGTTTTCCCCTTAGTGGATGATTGGTGGATCACCACTTTGTATAGAGAGATTCTACTTTGGGAGAGTTCTCTGACAGTATGATCATGTACAGGATATGTCATAGGGTATGGTATTGTATGCTAGAGTGCAGGGAGAGCGATCCATGTGGGGACCTCAAGTAGATTATCAGTATGCCTATGCAGAGATTGATCAACTAGGTTATGTTAGATGGGAGATGATGGAGCAGGTGGCCAATGTAGGGATGGATGTCCGCTGAGTATTAAGAGTGGTTTTCTCGACATAGATTTATGAGATTCAGAGATCCAGTAGAGCCAATACTTGATGTTGATGAGTTGTCTGATGATGATGGTGGAGATGGGGATTGTGGTGGTGATGGTGGGAGACCACAAAGATAGAGGATACAAAGAGCACCTAGGGCTCCGCAGGTATAAAGAGCTGCAGGACCTCAGATGTGGGGTAGACATGTGAGAGCTCACAGTGGTGGGTTTGGACAACCTAGATAGAGGCAGGTATAGGTACTAATGCAGAGACAAGCCTAGGCTATTCTAGCTACATCTTGGGCTAGACAGAGATAGAGATGGGTATATGCAGCTAGATAGGTTCCCTTACAGGTTCCTATATAGGGTCAGGATCAAAAGAGACCAACATCTCCTTAGAGATAGGTAGATTCACAAGTTAGTGCAGCACAGGTTCAGGGTGTACCTCATATCCATGTGATGCCATAGGTACCATTAGCACCATAGGCACCACAGGAACCTCAGGCACCTCCAGTTCCTCATATTGTTGATACCTTAGTACAGGATGTGAGAGGCTTATAGGTAGGGATGACTGCAGTTACTGGATGCTTGGATCATGTGACAACGATGTTATAGCAGTTCTTGGCTATGATGGCTCAATTACCTACGAGTGCTAGCATGATTCAGGCACCACCCTCCACTTAGGATAGAGTAGGGGATGGATCAGGTGCTACTGGAGATGGGATCAGGTGCCCCGGCTGGGTCCTAGATATGATCTTGATATTGTATTGATGTAGCATGTTGAGTTATGTGATAAGGATTGATGTATGGATCATTTTGTTGATGTATATTTGATATATAGATTTGTTATAGACATTTGATGATGGACATTTATATATGGTGATCTTTGATTGATTTCCGTTTGATGTTGATTTGTGATGTTGATGTGAGATTTCTTTATATGCAGATCTATATGATATCTATGATGCATTTCTTTGTATTATGCTATGGATGCAATATCTTAGATTATGACATAGATAGATGGATGCAAATGATATTTATGCAACTATTCTATATGATTTTGATTTGATCATGATGTATGGTTTATGCAATGCAATGATATGGATGCAATACTTAATGCAATAGTAAAATGAATGCAACTATATTTTTGAGCTTTTGATGTATGCAACTTAGTTTATGAAATGCAATTATAAAAAAATGAATGTATAAATGAATAATGATTAATGTATCTTTTCTTTTGATTTTCTCAAGATATGTAAAAATAATGATTAATGATTAATTCTATGAATGAATCCAAAAGATAATCTCACAGAATTGATTTGAAACCATTGAATGTGATGTAACCCCCAAAATTATGAACCCCTTGAACTTGGAAAAATAATCCAAATAAATGCAATTAATCTAATATGAACATGCAATGCAATGCAACTAATGGTCACTAGATTTTTGCAAAATAACTACAAAAGAGATATATTTTCATCATTGAGCATTTTGGAACTAGGAGTCAATACAATCCTTACTGGTTCCACTATGACTACAAGAATATGAATATTACTTTCATCTAATTTGGTATCCTCTTTTAGTAACCTATTACAACCCTCACTAGTTGAATGACCAACTATGGGAGTATGAATACTGGTTTTAATGGATTCAATGTTGCAAGTGGATTTTGGTATTAAGCTATTGAAGATCTAAATAGCCAAGGTATCCTTTTGTGTAAACAAAAAAAGGTTGACCCTCCTTACTATATGAATGTCCTCGATGGTTCTTTGATGACCATGTCTTTAGAAAAATTCATACAAGTTAAAAGATCTCCCTCCAAACAGTCACACACAAGCCAAGAAAACATCATGTCCCCATCATTGCCAATCTAGTCGAAACATCATTGATTAACTAAAAATACATGACTCAAAAAATTCAATGAAAACTCATCAAAAATTTCAAGTGTATCGCAATGTATCAAGATTTTCAAAAAGAATTCCAAACATTCTGATCATTTAGGGTGTTGTCAATTTTTAATCCTGATAAAATAAGTCAACAAAACTCAAGGATCATGTTATAGGATCAAACTGTTTAGGATTGAACAATGATATCCATCAAAGGTTCCAAAATATCTCTCCTTTGAAGTCTAAAAATCTACTTCTGTTGTGTGACCAAAATGTAGGACCTTTGAATCCATTTAGTACCAAAAAATCTATGATGGTTGCCCCCAAGTGATAAATGTGATCAATGTGAAACTTAGGGCAACTGAAACCTAGAATGCAACAATGTAGCTAAAAGGCTTTATTATGACTATGCACAAATGACGGATGCAATTAGGATATGTACAAATGAGATGGTGAAATGCAATATGTACGAATGAAACTAGGAAAAACCTAAGGGACAAAAGGTGCCTGTTTCTAGGTTTTCACCTTTTGGGTTTATTGCTCTTTTTCTCTTTTTTTTTTGCTTTTTTGCTTTTTTGCTACCAAGGCGCCTATTGCTAGGTTTTTCACCAAGGCACTTTTCTCTTTTTTTCATTTTTTTATTTTTTTATTTTTTTATTTTTATTTTTATCATCAAGGCGCCTATTTGCTAGGTTTTCACCAAGACAACATTTTTTATTTTTGCAATGTTTTTGACTTTCTTCATGCTCAATTTGCTTCTTTTCTTTTATTTTTTATTTTTTGCTTTTCCATTGTTTTTGGCTTTTTTGATCTTTTTGATTTTTTTGTATTTTGATCTTTTCTCCTTGTTTTTAGATTTTGAATTTTTCTCATGTACAAAGAAGATGCTAACTCATCCAATACTCTTTCCTCTGATTCTTGTTCATCTGATTAGGTATGAAACCTCTTTAAATGGATGCTATTAATGGGTTCTTACAACTCATCCCCTTCACAATCAGCTAGTTTGTATGTTCCTATCCAAAAAGAGGAAACAATGACAAAAGGACCAAGTGAATTTTCTTCCCATTTTCCTTTCTTTTCCCTATCTGCCTGATTTTTAGGGTTTTCTCTTAACACTAAGTCTCCCACTTGAAAGGCTCTTGGTTTGATGTGCTTGTTGTAGTTTCTTGAAATGCGATTTTGATACACTTTCAAATGATCATTATTATTGTGTTTGATGTTCCTCCATCAATTCTAATTTTTGAAGTCAGGCAACCCTATAATCCTCATCCGTGATTAATCCATGTAGAGAAACTCTTAGGGATGGTATTTCAACTTCTAAGGGTAGAACAACTTCGACCCCATAAACCAATGAAAAAGGTGTAGCTCCTATTGCTATATGGATGCTAGTTCTATAGGCCCACAATGTTGGGTTTATTTGAATATGCCAATCTCTTCCTGACTTATCAACCTATCTTTTCAATATTTTGAGGATATTCTTGTTTGTAGCCTCGTCTTGTCCATTACTTTGAGGATAGTAAATAGAGGGAGAATGGTGAATAATATGAAATGTCTCACAAAGTTCATCCATGTCTTTGTTCTTGAATTGTTTTCCATTGTCCATAATAATGGCATGAGGAATACCATATCGATAAATAATGTGATTAAGGATAAACATGGAAATATTCTTTCCTATGGCAGTTGTCAAAGGAACGGCCTCTACCCATTTTTTGAAATATTCTGTCACTGTGAGGATGTATTTATTTCTATTAGAAGATGGTGGGTAAATCATGCCAATTAGATCAAAACCCCATTGATAAAATGACCATGGTGTGATAAAAGGATGAAATTCTTACGCAGGTGCATGGATCGTGTCCCCATGATATTGGCATTAAGCATAAACTTTCACAAGTTGACAAGCATCTTTTTCTAAGGTTTTCCAAAAATACCCCATGCAAAGGATTTTCTTTGCTAAATTTAATCCACTAGAATGCGACCCACAAATCCCCTCATGGAAATCTCTTAAAGCTAACCTTGGTTCCTCTTCCTCTAGACATCTAAGGAGCATTCCATCAAGACCCTTATGATACAATGTGTCTGATAGGATGGTAAAATGAACCGATTGTCTTATGAAATGTCATGTTTGAGCTCGGGTTTGGTCCAAGGGTAAGGTTTGGTTTTTAAGATAAGTATAAATTGGTCCATACCAAGGTGATTCATGTCCATTAATAAGGGAAATTATTTGGGTATCAGGTAAGTCAAATGCCAGTTTTTCCAAATCTTCCACCAAGAATTTGTACCTCGCATTCTGATCAGGCATTTGGAGTAATGAAGCCAAAGTAGTCATTGCATCAGCTACTCTATTTTTATCTCTTGGAATTTTCTCAAAGGTAATCAAAGAAAAATATTTTTTACAATCATCCACCATCCTTTTATATGGCATGAATTTTTCATCTTTGGTGTTGTATTCATCATTGATTTGGTTGATCACTAATTGAGAGTCTCCATAAACTTGTAATTTTGTGACATTCCAATCTAAATCCATTTTGAGACCTATGACCAAAGCTTCATATTCAAAAATATTATTTGTGCAAGGAAACAATAGTTTGTAAGATTTGGGAATTGTGTAACCTTGAGGTGTGATCAAAATAATTCCTCCCCTTGAACCACTTTGAGTATAGGATCCATCGAAATATAGAGTCCATGTCTTTGCTTCCACATTAACAATCTCTGAATCAGGAAATTCCACTTTAATTGGATGTGTAGACTCTAAAGGATGTTTGGCCAACTGATCAGAAATTACTTGTCCCTTGATCACTTTCCTATTCAAGTACTTAATATCAAACTCACTAAGTACCATCACCCATTTTTCAATCCTTCTTGTTAGGGCTGTTTTACTAAGTAGATACTTCAAAGGATCAATTTTGGAAATTAACTTCACTTGATGCATCAACATGTAATGTCTAAGATTTTCAGAGGCAAACACCACAGCTAGGCAAGCCCTTTCCATGAAGCTATAGTTCAATTCATATTTTATCAATGTTCTACTCAAGTAGTAAATGGCTCTTTCTTTTCCTTCATTATCTTCTTGTGCCAATAGGACCCCTAAAGATTTCTCCATTGATGATATGTAAAGTAACAAAGGTTTTCCTTGAATAGGTGACATTAGGATGGGTGGATTCATCAGATATATTTTTAACAATGTGAAAGCTTTGTCACACTCTTCATCCCATGTAAAAATAGTATATTTATGTATCAACCTTGTGAATGAATGACATTTTTCTGCCAATTGGGAGATGAACCTTCTTATAGATTGAAGTCTTCCTTGAAGAGACCTCATTTGGCTAATATTATTAGGAATTTCCATGTCCATTATTGCTTGTACTTTTTCAGGATCTACTTCAATGCCTTTTTTAGAAACAATGTAACCTAAGAGTTTTCCAGATTGTACCCCAAAAGCACATTTCTTTGGATTTAGTCTCACTTTGAATTTCTATAACATTGTGAAGATCTTGTCTAATATTGGCAAGTGATCCTTCCTTTCATGTGATTTTGCTAGAATATCATCCACATAGTCTTCTAAAAAGGTATGCATCATATCATGGAAGATAGTATTCATTTCTCTTTGGTAAGTTGCTCCAGCATTTTTGAGACCGAAGGACATCACATTCCAACAAAAGGTTCCCCATGGGCATGTAAAAGCTATCTTTTCTTGATCTTTAGGTGAAATTTGGATTTGATTATATCCACTAAATCCATCCATCAAGGAAAGCATAGAATGACCCGTTGTTAAGTATAGTATCAATGCTAGGTAGTGGAAAATCATCTTTTGGACAAGCAAGATTGATATCTCTAAAATCCATGCAAACTCTAATAGATTTGTCATGTTTTGTGACCAACACAATGTTGGATATCCATTCTACATATGCAATTACTCTTATTAATCCAACCTTGAGAAGCTTTTCCAATTATGCTTTTACTAAAAGTGCCACATGAGGGTGCATTTTTCTCAATTTTTGCTTAACGGGTTTCACATTTAAATGATGCATTATGAAGCTTGGATCTAACCTACACATGTCAACATAAGACCATGCAAAGTTAATTTTCTTGGCTTGAAATAATTCAATGAAATTCTTCCTTTGTGAGGGACTCAAAGATGCTGCTAGATGAATAAACTTAGGATCCTCCTCGGTGCCAATGTTAACTTTTTCCATTGGTTCAATAAGAATGGGTGATCTTTCATCTTCATGTTTGGGCAGGGCATCCAACCTCTCTTCCTTAGGTGCCACAATTGGGTTTTCACCTTTGGAAACATCCGATATTTTTATTTTTTTAGGTTCTAGCATTGCCATATGGTGGTTTTCACCACTAGAAATCTTCATGTTTCTATATTTTTTTCTTTTATTTTTTGGATTGAGAGGTTGGACCCCTACCTCTATCATTATGTCTGGATTGTCTTCATTGATGAAAGAAGCTATCTTGTAATACCCTCTCCTATGGTGATACTTGGACTTTTGACTTGGACATTTTATTATGGTGGTTAGAACTACACATTTACATTTATATTTTCTGGATGATGATATGATTGATATGCTCATTTATGGTTATCATTTATATGTTTATGAGATTAGAAAACCATCTATTTTTATATGTTTTATGGATCTAACCCAAGGATTTGAATCTAACCATTATCATGATTTTTTATGTTTCATGGATATGTGTCTGATGTGTTTTCATGGCTCAGGACGAAGTCGTAGTTACTCACTTAGTTGAGGTCCACACGATGTATCGATCATGGTCATCTGTTTGCATATATCTGATTTGTATGAATATCCATATGTATATATATGTATCTCTTCTTGGTGATGCAGGATTTTAGGTACCAGGTATCATCTCCACCTGGCTTCATAGGTCTGAGCAATCCCTCAAAATCATTGATCATTGTTGTTGTTATGGAGATATCACCAGGTTCCACAGGAAGAAATTCCGCCTATGATCCTTCTATCCTTAGGTGGGGAGTTCCCGAGTTAGTCCCTTGTGTGGATGTATTATGTGATCTTTTAGTTTGTTGGATTTGTGGATCTTGTAGCTAGTTCTTGTCTTCTTGGTATGCTCAACTTTGATTATTGATGTGAGTCATTATTTATTTGAAGGTATGATTTAGTAATTTATCTTTAGTAGTAGCTA
>MU224824.1:2233500-2273445 GCA_018584345.1 Thuja plicata
GATGGTTCCATTTGATTTAAAGGTTATATTGTTCATAAAGAATACTTAGGAATATAGATGGTTTTAAATGGAAAATTGAAATGAAAGTACTTAGGTATTTCTTAATAAAGAATCTTATAATGATATGTTGTAGTTTGCTTTGAGAAATAAATCTTGTTGTTAGCTTACTTAATGGACTTAACTGAATCGTGCATTAAATTAGAAGGGAACCCTGGAAGGAATCTAAGTTTAAGTTTTGTTCACATAATTCTTTTAAAAGTTCAAAAATTTTCATGAATTTTTACTTAGGTTTTCTTTTTCAAAGAGAATCTCTATTCTCTTCCCCGGTTCCATTGCAGGGCATGACATGTCTCAACCGCATTTAGGTATTGGTCCATTGCAAGGTCATTGGGAAAGTATAATAGGTCATTTGGTTCAGATAAATCCCAATCAATAAGGTTGGGGTGCATTAAGGATAAATATTTATTTGGAAAATTTTCATTCGAAGGATTTTAGGACATGACCTCATTTGAAGGTTCATACATTGTATCACTTAGGTTGATGACATGGGCTTCCTCAAGATGTTCCGTGGAAGTTGGATCAAATTCTTCTTCACTAGAGTCCTTGTTGATTTCCATGGGAAAGAATGCATGTGGATTAAATACAATATTTGAATCACCCCACCATGAAGGTACCCAAGGTTCACCTACCCATTGACTAGTCCTAGATGTTTGACCTATGTTGGATTCTTGAGTTTCTCTTGACACTTGTGTAGAATTTGAACCTTGATATTCATTTTCTTGACTTGTCACATTGGGAATAGTTACATATGTGTGAATAACATCAACTTCTATGTCATGACAAGAATCTTTGGAAAAGGAATCCCACTCATAATCCCTAGAATCATCTTCACTCTCAGAACCTACCATGTGCACACATTCATGGAAATCATGCATTAGACTTGAACTTTCTCCTTTATGTTGAAAAACTATTCTAGATTTCTCTACTTTTGATCTCCAAGATGGTTCAATGGGTTCTAATAATCCTCTATTTCGAACTCCTAAGGGTACTCTTCCCTTATATCCCATTTTTTGCATGATTTGATACCCTTTCCCATATTGATCAGTTTGAATGTTGATGTGTTGTACCCTTTCTATAGGATGATTTAGAGTGTTCTCTTCCTTATAGATCCATTGTAATACTTCATTATCCTCCTTCTCTAAGGAAGATTTATCACCCTCTCTTACAAAATAAGAGTTGTATTTATGAGGGGGATGAGCACTTGATGGCTTCCCTTGTGTCCTAGGAGACATTGGTAAATCAAATAGGGAAACCGAATATTCCCCCACTCCCTTGGAGTTGATTTTACATTATTTTTCGAAGGTGTGCATCAATTCATTCATCTTTTGATATTGATCCTTCTTAGCTTGTTCTCTTTCTTCCTTGGTAGGTTTCAAAGTTTCCATCTTCAATGTAGAAGTCTTAACTGAATTATCATGTGAATTTTGACCCTCATAACTCATCTTTTCCTTTCCCTTAGTTGATGTAGTTGAGTTAGTTTGATTATGGTTTGATACGGAGGTATCTTTTAACTTCAAAATTTATTCTTTATGCTCTTTAATAGTGTCACTAGGGATGAATCCTTTCCTATTGTAAGGAATAAATAATTCATGACTTGACTTCAATGTGTTTCAATATTGAAAGGTATTAGAATCTCCTCCAATTGTGATCTCCTCACCTCTATGTGGAATTTTTATGCATTGGTGATAAGTAGAAGGTACCGCTTGCATCTCATGAATCCAAGATCTTCCCAAGAGGATATATTATAAGTTAATTTCATGTCAAGAACTTGACATATGGTATCCTTTTTGATAGGTCCCACCTGGATAGATAGCACAATCATGCCTTTTGAAGACCTTTCTTCCTCATCGTAAGCTTTAATGGTGATTTTCTTCTTAGGGTCAATGGATGATTTGGATATCCATAAAGACTTGACAAGGTTTAATGTACAAATATTGAGACCTACTCCCCCATCAATGAGAACTCTCTTAACCCTATGCCTTTAGATTAACACTTTTATATGCAAGGGTAAATTTTAAGGGTGGGTAATAGACATGTCATCTTGTTCTTAGAATGACAGGAAATGAGGAGCTATGAGATGTCCTACCATATTTTGAAACTTATCCTCCTCCAAGGTTATAGGAACATAGGTTTCCACTAGGGATTTTTCCAATATTTCTTTGTGATTAGGAGATAGTTTCAATAACACCAAAATAGAGATTTGTGCTGGAGTTTTATGTAATTGATCCACCAAACTATAAGGCTTTATTGAAGAAGATGTTGGTTTAGCCAAAGTAGTTGTTGAAGTAAGACCAAAGGTTTTAGGGACACTTCCTTGTAGGGTAACTCTTTCTTCTTACCCCCTAGTTACAACATTAGAGGTCTCTTGAATAGGTTTTTCTTTGATTAACACAACTATGATAGTATTTTCATAGCTATGGGCAAAGTTTACATTGTTGGTGCCTCTTGAATTGTTACCATTGTTTCCTCCATTGTTTGAGTTGGAATATTCACCCTTTTGATGTTTGTAAAAAGGATTCTTAAAGGTCATGTGATCTTCATTTTTTTGAGGGTCTTCTACCTTTATCACACCATTGTCAATTAGGTCTTGCACTACGTGTCTCAAACGCATGCAATCATTTGTCTTATGTCCTTGATTTCTATGGTATTCACAATGACTAGACTCACTCCACCATGTAGGTTTGATTTTTGGTTCATATGGTTGAGCTCTAGGTAATTCAATAAGCTTATTAGCAATGAGGGTTCTTAATTCCTTCTCAAGGGGTTCACCCAAAGGTGTGAAAGTTCTTTTAGGAGTTGGTGTAAAGAAAGGCTTAGCCTTGTTATCCCATTGATTGTTCCCAAATTTATTACTATTATTTTTGTTGTTGAAAGGTACTTTGGGTTCTTGGGTCACATTATTAGCTTGAGAAAATCCCTTGGTAAGATTGAAAGGGGTGGCCTTCAAATTGTCAGTCTCTACAACTTCATCATTCACCACTCCTTTATTATTATTCCTCATCCAAAACCGGTTATTGTTAGGGGGATTTCTATTTTGGTTGTTATTGGAGGTATTTTTGTTATTTTTCTTATAAAGCTTTAGTTCTCCACTTTTGACTAATACCTCTTCCATGGTAACCCCATTCTCAATTAGTTCTTGGAAAGACCTAGGATATTGTAGTCTTAACCGGTAATTCATCTCATTAGTCAAGCTATTAATAAAAATATTCATCTTCTCTTTTTCAGGTACACTTCGAGAGTACCTAACAAATATTTCTCTCCATTGTTGTAAGAAAAGTAAGAATCCTTCTCCCTCTCATTGCTTGGTGTTGCATAAATTTATCATCGTAACCTCATGTTTGATATTGTAGGAGTAATGAGTCACAAATTTGGAGGCCAACTCTTCGAAGGTTCAGATGTCAGAGGGTAACATAAAAAACCACTCCATGGCCATGCATCCTAAACTTCTAGGAAACAACCTCATTAGATAAGTCATATCATGCATGAACTCTAGGCTTAATGCACAAAATTCCCTTAAGTGATCTTGAGGATCAGTTATTCCTTCATACTTTTCATATTTAGGAAATATAGCATTAGTTGGGAATGGAACCATAATTAATGTCTTATCAAACGGAAAAGGACACAAAGCTTTGATAGAAAAAGGTTTAGGAACCCCACTTTGTTTCATCATGTCCAATTGCATTTGAAAGAGTTTGAATTGTTTTTTCATGATATCAATAGGATTAGCCTCAACTTATTTTTGTTTAAGTTGATTGACATCATAGTCATGGTGAATTTTGAGACCCATTTGAGCTAGGTCTAGGAAGTACTTTTCCTTGTCTTTTTCCAACACTTTCTCCATGAGCTTCATGAAGAAGGGACTTTGCATTCCTCATTGACCTTTTCCATTGGAATTATTGGAATGATGTACTGAGAGGGGAGGGGTGAATCAGTACCTCTAAAACTTTTTATGTGGTTGGCCCGTTAACCTTTGTGTCATCAGATTTGTATATTCCTATCTATCTATTTATCTTTCTTATGTATGTGAAATCATAATATAAGTTATTTGCATGTGTAAGAATTCAAGAAACATACATTAAATTAAATAACACATTACACAATATATGATATCACAGAAAACTCCTGTTAGAAAGTAAAAACTGCGGTGGGGATGACTACCCAGAAAAATTCACTATCTGTAGATAAGAAGGGAGCCGGTTAAGGCTTAAAATTTGATCACTTTTGATGATCTACCCTGTTAGGAGTATTATAGTGGAGACCTATTAGGATATACTTCATTTGAAGCTTTAGCAACACCGTTAGGTGTGCACTTTGTTAAGAGATTTATCAAAGAGTTGTTAAATCCACCTTCTACAAAAGGATTTTAGATCTGATGCACTTGTTAGAATGCAAATACAATATAAATGTTGATCTGATAGTGTACGCAATCTCTAATTGCTGATAACGAATCTTGTAAAGCTTATAATGTAAATACAATCACCTTGAGTGATACCTTGTCTCTGCTCGTCGGTAGCCTTATCTGTGTTCTTGATAACTGATATAATCTATTTCTGAACTTTGTACAAATTCTCTTATGCTTAGATGCTCTCCATGGCTACAATCATTTATCAAATCATTACAAGTCTCTCCTATTACAAATGATTGAACATCTATTTATACTAGTTTCTAGCTCTATTCTTGATTCATGCTTTTCAAATTAACTCTAGATCCAAGGTTTACAACTTGACCTTGGTCTTTAGTTAGTTATGTTTTAGATCCATTAGGATGCTTTAAAACATTTACAACATGATTTCTTGACCCTCAAGTAAAGTTTTAAAACAAATAAAAATTCTATAAATAGAATTACAATGTTTTATCTGACGTGTAAAGTCAGATCCACTTTTTGTGGGTTCAGTAACTGACTGTCAGTTTAGATGATTGGGCTGCTCTATCAGTCTATTGATTTTCTACTCCATCGGTGTCCCTTAACTGAATTGTTCGTCAGGTTCCTGCCTTTTCTATTCTGTTGGTGATGTTCTCAAAACTGTACCGTCAGTTATGTCCATATGCTTTTCCATCGGTTGAACTCTTGTCAGTGTTCATTGGGCAATTCTATACTTAGCATTTTCATGATAGACATTGTCATCTTGTCGGGTATGCTTTCTATCCACCAGTTATTTCCATACCGATGACCTTTATCATGTTTTTCACTTAAGTATACTAATGGCAAAATTTAATGTCATCAATCTCTCCCTTTGACATTAGTATCAAAAATTGATATGTGCAACCTACTTGATGTATTAGTATGTACACCTATGTATACTTCTTCCTTAGTCATGAAATGAATCCCCCTATGCATATGCAGGTAAGTGTAAGTTTATGTACATATAATTGACTTCTCCTTTTTGTTTCCTTTTTCTGATATATTGTACATAACTATCTTTGTTGTACATACATTATATATATATATCCTTATCTCCTTTCTTCTAAAGTAGTATATTGTACTATATCCTTTTTCTGATATATTGTACATAACTATCTATGTTGTACATACATTATATATATCCTTATCTCCTTTCTTCTAAAGTAGTATATTGTACATATGTATTATACATTCCTCCTTTTTTTTATAATGAGGGCAAAGGTACTTACAACTTGTCAAAAATGTGAGTGTGAAGCTTTGATTTCCTCCATCATTTTCTCCCATTTCTCCTTCAAATTTTCAAGAGCCATGTACTCAAGTGATATTCTCACATGCATGTCATATATGTTGTCTACCACAGACATTTCTGGGGTTGAGATCAGATTTCTTGCTTCTAAAATGTGTTGTTGCAGAGTGGTGAGGTTTGGAAAAATGTGAGCCTGAAGCTCGGTAACCTAATTTCTAAATTGTGTTTCTGCCTCCCATATCTCTTGTCTCAATTTGTTTACCTTTGTTATTTTTTCATGATGCAACTTTATTGTGTTTGCATCAGAGGTTAAACTTTGTGCACTAGCTGTTAGATCTGAATCTAGTTGGGACAAATTTTCACTATTCTCTTTTGTGAAATTATCAAGTGTGCACAATTTCTAAAATAAGGTAATAGCTTCAACAATCATAGGTTCTAATTGAATTTCTAGTTCAGAGAGCTTTACCTTGTTCTTTGCCACTTCTTGGCTGATCTTCTCAACCAATTTATGTTTATATTTCATTTCTGCCTGTTCTTCCATTGCCTTCTCTACATCTACATTTTGATTGGTGATGGCATTGATAAGAATTGCAATTTGTTCCATAACTGATATGTCATTTTCAATTTTGATATCAGGAACAAGTTGATGTAGTATGTCCCTAGCTTTTTCAAGTGCTTGGGCTTCCCTATGTGCCTTTTTCATTTTATCTTGAAATTCTTTTCTTTGACACATCACTCCAAACTTTTGAAGTGCTTCAGTATCTAAAGTAGATACATCCCACTTGGGTATCTCAATTACCTCATCAATTGTTACAGCCAAGATGTCTTTCTTCATAACCTTCTTCTTCTTCTTCTTTGGCTGGGAGACAGATTGGTGAACTACCATTTGTAGACCTTGAGATTGGATTATTTTTTAGGTGAGGGTCGAGAAGATGAAGCATCTTGTTGCTTCTGTTTTGAGTCCACCAGTTGGTTTTGTGAAGACATCTCTTCATTGGCCTTGGGTGTATCAATAGATTTATCTTCCTATTCTTTCATGCTTTCATCTTTCTTAACTTCTTCACTCTTTTCTTTCTCTTCATCCTTTCTCAATGTGTCATCTATTTTAGTATCTGCTCCTTTGTCTTTTTCAGTAGACACCACTTGTTGAGTGTCAGTTGCATCCTTCATCTCTGTATCTGCATCTTTTTTAGTGTCCGATGCATCTTTATTTTCATCATTACCCATGTCTTTGGGTATATCATCATCTTTCTTAGATGATTTCTCTTGACTTGATTCAATATCAATAGCTTGCATCAAAATTTTCATGTTGGTCGGTGTATTGACCTCTGTAGTGCCAGTAGTTGTACCCTGTCCATTGGTATTACCTTGTGCAACATTGATATATTCATCTTTTTGCACTTCTTCTGTATGGTCTTTTCCTGTAGTGTCATTGATAATGTTATCCAACCATGTTTCATCATTGATATCTTTAGTTATGTTACCTTTTATTGTCAACTCTTCTTTGGTAACCTCTTCTTCATTACTCAAGTCAATATGAATTAGACGTGGTGAAATTTGGGTTTCCTCACTCTGAGTTTTGTCAAGAGTAGTGTTGGGCCATACTTCATCTACAACTTCAGTATGTTTGTGGCCTACTGTTTCACTCTCTTCTTTGTCCAATTCCACTAATGAGTCATCTTTTACATCCTTAATGATGATTTGTTCCTTCTCTATGCTAGCTTCCTTAATGGGCTTGTTAAGTATCTTGCACCACTTTTTAATGCTATCTTGATCCCGCTCAATTGGTTTCCCCTTGAGAAATTTGTATTCTCTCATTTTGGATGAGAACTCCTTTTCATACTTTTTCATCATTTCACTTATTTCTTCCTTCTTTGAATCAGAAGGCATAAGAGTAACAAGTACTCTTTCTCTTATCTCTTTTTCTTGTGTAGTGCAAATGTCCATCTTGTAGACAATCTCGCTGATAGTTCCTTGGGAACGTCATATTCTGAGAATTGTAGTGGAACATAATGGTGTTTGCACATTTTAGCTATTATAGCTTCTTCAATTTTGTTTCGATCCTCTAGATAAAATTTCAACCATTTCCTAATGTTAGGATAAAAAATAGATGGTGATTCTAAGATGTTCTTACATATTTCATCAATTGTCTTTGTAATCAAGGGTTCTTTCCCTTTCTGCACATCTATGTCAGCTTCATCCATGGCTGAGTCTTTTAGATCTTCTCTAGTTCTTGTCATCTTCCTCCTTTTGTTTTTTTTTTTCTTTTGGTGAGACAGGTTTCCTCTTATAGGTTCTCACCTTTCCTTTCTTCAGTGGTGAAGTTGCTTCTTTTGCAGTTTTCCTTCTTGTTCTTGAAGTGACTGTTGTTCTTGATTTATTAGGTGGAGGAGAAGGTGGAGAATCTGAATGTGTATCCTCTGATTCATCCTTTTCTATATCTTCACCGATAGGTGACTGGCCCTCAGTTTGTTCCTCCTTTCCATTTGTTTCATCTTCACCTTCTTTAGAAACTACAACTTTCTTGGTTAAGTTTTTAACCATTTTGTTCTTTTTGTTTATAATTTTCTTGACAGAAAGATTTGTCTTGATCTTTGGTTTGGCTTCTTCATAAGTGCCAAATCTTTCTTTCTTGTTGTCCACTGGTTCATTCAATAGTGCCTTGATGCACTTAGTAGCTTGTCCTATTTTGATCTCATATTCTAAATGTGATAGCCAGGACTTCCTAGGTATTACTGGTTTGATATAGGTAAAATCATTATCTACCATAAAACATATATCTTCTTTGTTTTCTTCTATCAAGCTCTTAGGTATCCTAGTTCTAGCTTGCATCTTTTCTTTAAATCCTTTCAAATACTCATTCATTAGGTCATCAAAATATGTTCCTAATGACTTTATATGCTCACATATTCTGTATGGTTACTGGTTTGCTTGTGTCCCATACTACTTTGCCTATTGAAGGAAAGTGTTCTTCAAAGTAAAATAATATGCACATGATTAGAGAACCAAACTTACAGGTTTTTGTCTTTGAAGATCTTATGGTGTTCATGTTCTCATCAAGTTGATTCAACAAAATCTCTGCAAGATCCATCTTCTTTCCTACTTTTATGATCTTGTAAGCCGTGTTCATAGTAGTTCTTTCTATGTTGTTCATTTTTTTGGCCTGGAATATTTTTCATCCTACCACACATGCACCAAATTTGAGTTCCTCATCGGTGATAGTGCTGACCTTGAGACTTCTCTTGTCTGATTTTGCACTAGTTAGCTTTTCCACTTCCTTCAAGGATGGGTGCTTGTGAGCTTGTGGCTTGTCTGTTGTGGGATATCCAATAACAACCTAAATAACATCTTTTGTTATTCTTTTTGGCTCATTAAGCCATAATGTCAAGTTATGTATTTTGTAGAGAACTATATGTATCCATTTAGTTTTGAAAACCTTGGGAAAGTGTAATGCATTCGTGAGACCTTTCACTTCTAGATGCTTGTGCTCTTCTTTTAGGTTTCTAGCTTCATCACATAGTGCTTTATAGGCATTGTCCAGGTCTAGATCTCCTAATTCTAAGATCTTGCAATGTATATAGGACCTTACATCCTCTACCAGCAAAACCCTAGGTGGGATTCTAGAGAATGCTCCGGAATCATCAAGTTGTGATGCAATTTTTGGGTGCAACTTGTATTTTGGTTCAACACAAGTATTGTTGCTGATAAGATTGATCATTTTCTTCTTATCCTCTTTCAACTTTTAAAATATTGAAGTAGATGCCATCATTTTCAAAAATTTAGGGTTTCCTATAAATAAATAGTGCGGTCAGTGAATGTAGGTACTTACTAAATCTCTATGATCACTCATGAATCCTTTGAGTTGTGTTAAAATCTTGTTGAGGTCATACTTCAATCTTCTCTTCAATCACTCTACTTAGCTTTGCTTGGTTGCTCAAAAATCACGGGTGCGAAATGAGTTCTTCCGTTGTGCTTTTATAACTTTTGTGCCCTAAGTTGTCATTAATACCCAACAACTCATCGGTATACAAAGACTGAGTTTGTTGGTTGAAGCATAAATAACATCTTCAATGTAGGTGCAAAGTGTCAGGGTTGCTAGCAGATTTGGTGACTTCACTGATGATTATCAGTAAAATGGCAATGACAACTTCTGTCAGCTCAAGGATCACTGATGTCCATTGGTTTATACTTCGTGACTTGTCTTTTGTGTAATGACCGATACATTTCGGTAAGTAATGTCAACTTTTCTGTGTGTGTTCACAATTGCTAATTTGTACCCATTAACCAATGTTTGTTTTTCATTAATATTATAAGTAACAATATAGTGCATCTTCAATAATGCTAATTTGTCTATATGATCAATATGTAATGGAACTGATGCATAATATAACTTGTCATAATGCAGTTCCATACTTACTTGTGCAACTTAGTTGGAAATGGTGATGCCACCAGATCCATTAGATGGGGCATCATCATTTGCATTGGTTGTTCCTGTACCTTCAGTGTTTGTGGCTTTTACCCACATCTTATTTCTCATCTTCTTGATGTCATCAATGGTGTTTACATTGGGATAAGTGCTATTTTTTTCCAGTCGATCTTTGCAATATTTTATCACATGTCCAACCTTATGACAATATAAACATGCCATACCTGGATTAAACCATCCTCTTGGTCTTCTAGTCCATTTTCTCATATAGTTGGCATATGTATGACCATACCTTCCACATGCTGTGCAATTCACCCATGTGTTATAGTCCCAAACATATGAGTTACCGACTCTTTTTGGTTTATAGCCATTATTAGGTTCTTTTGGTGTCCATGCTTTCTTGTTCTTTTTCCAGCACTCCTAATATGTATGTCCATTCATTTTGTAGGTAGGACAGTATTTGTCCATGTAGGTTTCCTTCTTTGGATTTGTCACCTTGGATCTGCATTCAAATGCCTTATGTCCTTTCTTGTGACATTTATAACAATTACCAATGAAAGTAGATTGTGATCGAGGAATACCATTCATTTTATTTCTGCAAATGTTTGAGGTGTAGCCTAGTTTTCCACAGTGATTGCATGACAAATTCTTGGTTCTTGGAGTTGCATAAACATTTCTTTGATCTGATTGATTAGATGATTCTCCATTGTCGGTGTACCCTATTCTTGTGTAGTTGTTGACTCTTCTTTGTCTGTCAAGGAAATCATCCATTCTCTTATTGCTATCTTCATTTTTCTTGATAAATTCATTATGTTGATTCTGAATTTTGACTTCATGCTTTAGCTTCTCATTCTCTTCCCTTAGCTCACTGATGATCTATATTCTTTCAATGCATTCAGTGTTTAATTTTTTTGCCTCTTGACTCATAAGAATAATCTGGTTGGTAATCTCATGGTGATGATCAGTAAGTCTTTGAATTTTTGTTTCTTTTTATTGTAGCTTCTCAGTGATTTTCCTCCTATCATCAATAGCCAATGTTCTCTCTGATTCTACTTTTCTTGAATCATTCATGACATCAATCATTTTTACTATCTAAGTCTCTTTACTGATTTGTAGCATTTCAATTTTCTCTGTCAGATGTAGATTGACTTCTTGTAGACTTGTGATCTCTTATACTAATTTGTTTGATGCTTTTCTTGTTGATGATTTAGATGTGTTGAAGTAATATGGAATCTCCTCTTCTTGATAATCTTTTTCATTAAGCCCAGTTGCCATGATCTTTCTTTCATCAAGCAACTTTCTCATGCTTACTCTCACCTCTTTATAATGCTCTTAGTAAATCTGAATTTGCAACTTCTCATTCTAAATAGACTTGTCCAGTCTGTACTTTTCCATTGTGTGGATCTTTTCTTTTAAGTCTTTAAGCTTTTCAAGAAAGAGACTTAGCTCTAACACCAATTGTTGGAATTATTGGAATGATGTATTGAGAGGGGAGGGGTGAATCAGTACCTCTAAAACTTTTTATGTGGTTGGCCCATTAACCTATGTGTCATCAAATTTGTATATTCCTATCTATTTGTTTATCTTTCTTTATGTATGTGAAATCATAATATAAGTTCTTTACATGTGTATGCATTCAAGAAACATACATGAAAGTAAATAACACATTACACAAGATATGATATCATAAAAAACTCCTGTTAGGAAGTAAAAAATATGGTGGGGATGACTACCCACAAAACCTCACTATCTACAGATAAGAAGGGAGCCGGTTAAGGCTTACAATTTGATCACTTCTGATGATCTACCCTATTAGGAGTATTATAGTGGAGACCTGTTAGGATCTACTTCATTTCCAGCTTTAGAAACATCATTAGGTGTGCACTCTGTTAAGAGATTTATCAAAGAACTATTAAGTCCACCTTCTACAAAAGGATTTTAGATGTGATGCACTTGTTAGAATGAAACTACAATATAAATGTTGATTTGGTAGTGTATGCGATCTCTAATTGCTGATAATAGATCTTGTAAAGCTTACAATGTAAATATAATCACCTTGAGTGATTGAGTGATACCTTGTCTCTGATCGTCAGTAGCCTTGTCTGTGTTCTTGATAACTCATATAATCTATTTCTGAAATTTGCATGAATTCTCTTCTCTTAGATGCTCTCCATGGCTACAATCATTTATCAACTCATTACAAGTCTCTCCTATTACAAATGATTGAACATCTATTTATACTAGTTTCTAGCTCTATTCTTGATTAACACTTTTCAAATTAACTCTAGATTCAAGGTTTACAACTTGACCTTGATCTTTAGTTAGTTATGTTTTAGATCTATTAGGATGCTTTAAAACATTTAAAACATGCTTTCTTGACCCTCAAGTAAAGTTTTTTAAAAAATAAAAAATTCTATAAATAGAATTACAATGTTTTATTTGACATGTAAAGTCAGATCCACTTTTTGCGGGTTCTATTACAGACTGTTAGTTCTGATGGTCGGACTGCTCTATTAGTCTGTCGGTTTTCTTTCATTCTTTGCTCTGTCAATTTTCTACTTCGTCGGTGTCCCTTAATTGAATTGTTCATCGGGTTCCTGCCTTTTCTATTCTGTCGGTGATGTTCTCAAAACTGTACCATCAGTTATGTCCTTATGCTTTGTCATCGGTTGAATTCTTGTTAGTGTTCGTCAGACAATTTTATACTTAGTATTTTCGTGATAGACATTGTCATCTTGTCAGGTATGCTTGTTGTCCACCGGTTATGTCCATACTGATGACCTTTATCATGTTTTTCACTTAAGTATACTAATGGAAATACTTAATGTCATCATTTTCATCGGTTGCTTCTTCATCATTAGGGTGAATGTTTCCCCCATTATTTTTGTTATTGTTTAACCCTTGGTTGTTAGGGGTCAACATTTCCTCCTCCAAGATTATTGTTGTTTAACCCTTGGTTGTTAGGGTCACTATTTCCTCCTCCAAGATTATTTTTATTTAACCCTTGGTTGTTAGGGTCACCATTTCCTCCACCAAGATTATTGTTGCTAACCCCACCACCTCCATTGTTATTCGTATCCTTTTTAATGCGGTTGATTTGATCGGGGTCCATGTTTCCAAACAGAAAAGATATTGTTGGCTCTATCTCTGTTATAGGTTCTCGTAAGGGTCTTGAAGAGGTAAACATATCACTCAGAAAAGGACACTCCTGCCTTAGATAAGTTCTGTCAGATTGCAGGGTAGACTTGATATAATGAGATCTAGTAAAAGCCAACATGAACATAAATTGTATAGAGATCTTAGGCTTTTCTCACACTTAAATGATCAATCCTTGGATGATTTTGTGAAATTTCCAAAAATGAAAGATTCTAATCAAGCTAAAAATACACAGAGGTAAAATCCCCAAAAGGGTATCCAAAAATGTAATTATCTTGTTTTCAAACCTTCGGGAAATATCCATTGTTTTCCCTTCTTTGTTTCTAGGCGTCACTTCCTAGTGTATAAGCACCATTTTAATGCTAGTACGTGTTGACTGGAATTACTATATGTGACACTCTGTAGTGAGTATGTGGCCTTTGCCTATTGATAGGTATTGTTGAATTGTTTCTAGGTGACACTTTCCAGTGAATTACACAATTTTTGACAGATTATAAGTGTCATTTTAGTTATTTACGCGTCACAAAACTATCTGTAAGCATCACTTAAATGTAGATACGTGGCACTTCTCAGATCAAAGTTGAATTGTCAATTTTTTTAGGTTTTCAAAAGTCTTAAGTTTTTGATCAGATCTGTCAATGAAGATTCTTGCTTGAAAATTAAGTACAAACTCAACACACATCAAATTTGCATCATGTCCCTAAAACAACACTAAAAGTGTATGTTCTCGGTCATTTTCACAAGTATAACATAAGAAAGTCTTCCAAGCGATCTAGCTAGAGTCAAACAAATTTGGCTTTTAACAATGGCTCTAAAAAGGTAAGCTTACTATTTTAACCAGGTTTTAATAATACCTCCATTTTAAATCATGTCAAGTTCCTTTACCCCCTTGCGGACTTCCCACATGCACAAAAGTATGATTTTGCGTAATCCTGAAGGACTACTTGAGGAAGTGAGTATGACTTGCACACAACTTAGTCACTCTCTGATTAAGGTAAAGTGCATTTATTTATAGTGGGTTGGATGATATCATGGCTAAAGTGATTGTCTCCCACTTTGGGTTGCTCCCTCTCACCGCCTTCATAAAGGAATTCTTGGGAGGCAGGCCCTCTAAAGTTTTATTTAATCTAGAATATATAAAAAATAAGAAATCAAACTCGGTTCAACAAATTTGGGAGTTTGATTCTCTTAAAAAGTGAAGAGCATATCCCTATTTTCGTTCCTTGTTCAAAACACCTCAAATACGCTTGTTCTTTTTCAACCCCTTGACAAGGGGGTTCTTAAAATTGAAGTGTTTGGTTAATTCTTTATCCCTCTCTTTCTACCAAATTGAACTCACACGTTTGGCTTTTTGATCCACTTCGCAAAGTGGAGAGCATATGCCTAATGTTTTTTCAACTTGGACAATAATAGGGTTTTCCTATTTAGACTAGATTTAAAGAAATGTCACAATTTAAGCAATGCAAGCTTGATATGAAAAATACCTTGTTTCAGAGCTAGCAAAGGCTAGGCGTATTTTTTGATGGATTTTTCTTTTTTGATACTCACCAAGTGGTGATCGTTCCCACTCTAGCTCCTCCAACAAATTATTTAACACAACCAACAAAGTGAAGAAAAATTGGCAAATAAATTGACAAAATGTTCCTAAGTTCTTTTTGATCAAATTTTGCAAAAATCAAACTTAAAGAACTCAAAAATAAAGAATCAACTAAAGAGTAGGGAATTTCTTTTTGTATGCAAAAAATACTTTCATATAGTGATCATACAAATGTTCTTCTTCCTTTAAATTTTCTAAAGATTGGAAGCATGAATTTACTTAGCATGTTTAGTTTGTGCTCTTACCTCTTTGCTAGGCCTTGTAACTCAAAGTTCTGGTTTCTATACTTTCAAATGTTGTGTCATCTACAAAGAATAAAAAACACAGAGAGTTAAAACAAAGAGAAAATCAAATTAAACTTGAAATTAAGAAATAAATTCTACGTGACATTTAACAGCTAATATGCGGCATTTAACTGTTAGTAAGCAAAATTTAAATCTGCAAAGAAAAATTTAAACTTTAACATGTGGCATTGAAAAAAGCACATGCAGTAAATTAAACTTCACAGGTGGCACATAAATTTTAAAATGCGTCAGAAGACAGAGAACACGCGGCAGTTGACAGTTCACAGGCAGTTCTATGTAGTTCATACGCGATGCTTTACAGGCACATGCGTCACACTTTTTCTCGTACGCGGTGAAAGAAATTAAGATATCACTTTACTGTTCACACACATCATCTGATGCTTCATATGTGGCACTTCACCTATTTTCTCCAAAATAGACATAAAAGTGAAGCAAAAACACACAAAACTTGATAAAAACAATGAAAATGAGGCCTAAAGCCCCACGGTGGGTGCCATTTGTGTGTGAGTTAATACACCTTCATGAAATTAGGACAATTAACTACAATTCTATGGAAAGAAATAAGAAAATTAATCTAAATAATTGCATTTAAAATCCATAACATTCCATGGTTCTCTAACTAGCCTTTGCAAGTAGAGTTCTCAGCCTTAATCTCCACTAGTGACCATCCTAGAATGAGAAAATATGATAAAATGCCTAATATAGCTCTCAATTCTCTCAATTTGATTCAAAGATGAACTCAAATGCTCATGATATGCTCTCAAATCTCACAATTTTCTTTCAAATGCTCAAGATAATGCTCAATTTCTCTCAAATTGCCTATAGTAATGATGCTATGCATTCAAATTTTCTAGGATATGATTATGCTTTAAAATGGCTTGTATTTATAGTAAAATCCCAAGGGTGGGGGGTAGAGTGAATTGACCATGATTAAGCCTTGGTTAGGTGAAAGGCTTTGAGATGGTTTCAAATGGGGGGACAATTTAAATGGTTGTCTCAAAGGTTGGGACAAAGGGACAAGATTAAGTGATTGAGATCCAATTATGAAAATGAGTGATTGATATTCAACAATTTGGAGTGATCCATGTGCTTTGTGCTCTCAATTCCCATTGGTTGCTCAATTCATGTTGAAAGATATTAGGATTTATTTAATTCCATCAATTAATTAAATTAGCCATTTTGGACGAATAGGTTCAATTTGATTTTTGATTTAAACTATGCAATTAATTGATTAAAATCAATTATATAATTTTGATTGATCCTTTTAGGCTTGAATTTGATTATTTGATGTCAATATTAATTAATCCTTTGTTTGAAATTGATTTTGTCCACTTGGATTGATAAATGTCCATTTGAATTGATTTTGATCCATTTTGAAGCATTTGGCTGAGATTTGCAGATTTTGATGATACTAAGACATCTACCCAATTTTGGGTGTCTACAACAAGCAACACCCATGCTGTAAAAATCTCCAAAAATGGAAAATAAAGAGCCATTGAAACAACTCCCAACTTATCACACAAATATAATCTCCACCAAAATAGGATAGGTTTCCATATCAATAGGAGAAGCAAAAGATGTAACCTATTGATAACATATAAAACCTTGACCTCTTCCAATAGAAAAGACACCATATCCACAAGAGAAGTCTCCCCCTCAATAGAGAAAACATGAAAATATGTCAAGATAAGAGTGTCTAAAGCCCTCTTTTATAACCTTTTTTTTTTAACTTCAACATATTCACTACCAATATTGACAAATTTCTGTAGGATATACACTAACAGGACAAGAAACAACCTAATGTGATTCAAATAGAAGTTGTTCAAATCCACGTTGATCATCCACAACATTGTAAGGTCACAATTTGTGGTGGATCCTCCTACTAGCATCAATGTTGACCTCATGAGCAATCAAGGCATCATCAATCTCAAAATCAAGCCCATGAAATATCACTTTTGGAGGCTTGTCCTTGTATAATATGAACCATGCATCTCCATGAACATCGCCAATAACATTATCAAAAATCAAGGATTTCTTGATAATTTCCCCATCAAATATCTCTTCAAGTTTCTCAAACGCAATGTCCAAACGTAGTACCAACCCAAACTATTCTTCATTTTCTTCTTTCATGGGAGCAACCTGCTCATCTCTAAATGAATCTCACATATTCTCACCAATTGGAGCTTCATAATATTAATGATAATGCATGGATGTTTGCTTCATTGATGAAGAAATTTTATCTCATGTATGTTGGTATGGTCAAACTATTGAGCTCACAAGCATTATAGATAAGCATGTCTCTCTTCCTCACATGTTAATGAATGGTTTTGTATGATCATCCAGGAGTTGCTAGAGGTAGGGGTTCCTACCTTGTAAATATTTTAGGTATAAGTTTTTGTTGTGTCAATACCATTTTTGGCTTGCATTGATTTTATCCAGTTAATCTATATGTTGTCTCCTCTGTGACTCTATTGCCCAATGGTAAAGCACTATTTCTTCCTATTTCTGTGTTCATCCTTCATCTTATATAGTCCTTTTCCCTATATAGAGCCAGTTGTTGCCATGATTTATTCAATAGTCAAAATTCAAATTTTTGTGAGTCATGCCCAAGGTTGTTTGTGGGGTCTATGTGACTATCTATTTGCAAATTATTTTCCATGGTCCGTAAGTCAGATTTTCAAAATCTCATCATTTTGGGTTGCGAATAATCAAAATATGCCAAAATTCAAGCTTTAAAAAGGTTATTAATTCTTGGGATTTCTGATGTTTTTGTGTTTCCAAACTCTCTGGTTATCTGTCAGCTCCGTGTCACACTTCAAATTTATGAAATTTGAGCTATGAGTCAAAAGTTATGCTATCTTGAAGTTGGTGTTTTAATTTTAAATTCATTTAAAATTTAAAATTAAAATTAAAAATAAATAAATCTTAGCTTTGGGAAAAGTTAATGGTTAAGGGTCAACGTTTCATTCTTCATGGTCAACATCCCAACCTATTCTAAGACCTTTAACTTTTGAGAAAAGGCTAATCATTAATAGTTAAGGGTTTTGAGTTGTCCTCTTGTAATTCCAAGAACTCCAAGAACTGGAGCTCAAAATCCAACCTCCTACATGACCTACAAAATATGGTGATTGCAAGATTTGCAAAGAGTGAATTTGTGAAATGTTGGCAGATTGCAAAAGTTGTGAAAGTTATTAAAAGACCTGATGAAGATTTTGTCTCATCTTAATAAACTCCTTTAAGTGTCGATAAGGAGGAAAATAAGACATTCATATAAGTAGTTGGAATAAGCATATAATCATCAATGATTTATTTGCACATGTAGCGGTTGAGTTCTTAGGTGCAAATGACTCAAAACAAATTTCATGGAAATGCATGTAACATGTGAAGGCATAAACAAGGGCAGTGCAAATGAGTGGAAAATTTTAGTTTAAGGTGAAGATCTACTATATATATATATATATATATATATATATATATATATATATATATATCTNTATATATATATATATATATATATATATATATATATATATATATAGCTACTCCCACGTCTCAGCTGGAACCCCAACAATGATATGCTGAAGTTGTACGACTACATGGCATTCACTACTTGTTCCTAGTCTCCATCTCTTGAAATAACACTCATAAATCCCTTTATTATATGCTCCTTCTATGATGAAGTTTTCCATCATAAGTCTCTAGAAGGCTCCCTTACACAATCTGGTGCCCTAGGGGAAACAACTAACAGACCAACTTCATTTGCCAATGAACTTGGACTTGCCTAGGGAGGGGAGGATACATTAACTTGACATGAAAACTCAGAATTTTGAACTCTCATTCTTTGTGTCATCAACCCTTGTTGCAATGAAATCATAGAATGAATCAATCAACACTTTACTTGTAGCCCTCGTAGTCTGAAAGTGACTACATGCTAAGTAAAATAATTATTGTCTACTAGGGTTTTCTTCATTTCCTTTGTTAACATTTTTGCACTTTTCTGTGAAGATGATCTAATTTGGATAGTTATTGTATTCAAGAAGTCTCAATATACATTTGCCTATTCTAAATATTAAATTGAGAAAGATTTGAATTGTTTCTTAGTATGTTCACCTTAGCGCTTGTTGTGTTGTGTGTTATGACCCCAATATTTTATGTGTTTGAGATTCCATCTTTCTTTGCATCTCATTTGGTGTTAGTATACCATTAGGACTATTGTTGCCTTGTACTTGGGGTGTTGGAATAGGTGTAACTGATTGGCAATTCTGTCATTATTGTAATTTTGATTGTTATTATTAATTTTATGGTCAGAAAATTGAATATCTTCCTTCCAATCTGGGTGTCCATGTTTGTTATCATTCTCAATATTGTGGTCTATGTATACATTATCAATATCGTGGTCTATGTATACATTATCAATATCGTGGTCTATGTATAGATTAATTTGTACAAGAAATGGTTTTGTGGAATGTGAGCTCGATCGTCTCCTCAAAATTCTACATATGAAATAATTTAGAGCCTTTCTAGTATTGGTTTTCATCAACATGCAAGAAACTGATTTTTTATTTTATTCAACAAAAACACATTTTGAGGATTTACCGTCTAGTTTCTTTTTATTGGGATTATGCATCCATCCCACGCATCCAACAACATGGATATGGAATATGGAAAGGTTGGAAGACATGTCCATGCTATCTCTAGAGTAATCCTCTCGTTAGCTTTGATAACGCTCTCTTGGATGCATGATTTGATTACTTTTTCGAACTCACCAAGACAATACCAATTTAAACTTTTAATTATGTCATATTATTTGAAACTTGTCTATTATAACTATCATTTTTCACAATTTTTATTGTCTCCACTATACAATATTGTTGGCATGATCCCATCTAATTATTTTACATTTATGTTTCCCACTTTCCAAAGCATGGAATTGTATTCAACTTTTTCATTACCTATTTACATGTGTGCAAAACAGTTAAGTTATATGTTTTGATTTATTTGTTTGAATGCATCATCTTAAGACACCTTCACATTATTGAAAGCATATCTTCATCACACCAAAACCAATAAACTAACATTAGAAACATAAGTATATCTTCATCTTTCTCATATCCAAAAAATACCCACAAGGCCGCAATCATTGTAAATCTTTAACGACGAACAACAACCAGCCACTGGTGGTCTCTCTGAACCAAAATCAACTTAGAGCCACTCGAGTACTGAAATAATAAAATTTAACCATTTTAATATTTCACTTAAATACATATTCAGCATTTTAAATGTCTAGGTATGGCCCAGTGGAGGGGGTCTTTTAAACACAGTATTTCACCTAAATCATAAAGTCACTTAATAAAATATTTAAGTGAAATAATAGAATAATATTTCCCACCCTTAAAGAAAACCTACAACAAAGGACTATGGGCTTCAAAACTAGAGAAAGGGTAAGGCTAAGGTCAGTAACCCATAATGACATTTTCTATCAATAGTATTATGCCAAAAATACCTTCAACTATCTAAACCCCAAAACTCAAGATACTACTCTGTCTAACCAATCGGTGTCAAAAGTGACACTTCTAATAATAACATTTTACTAAAAATAGTATTATAGCATCCAACTAAAAATATTAAGCTAGCATCGTACTAAAAATAGTAAGCTATTGTTCTACTAAAATATCAAAACTAGGAGATTATCGCAGCTATTAATGGTTGGCATAAGGATATATATGATGAGTTCTTGTCCTTAGCCTCTAATGTCAAATGGACCGTTGGCTTTTAAAACCCAAAAATAAGCCCTGCTGAGATTTGACGTCACCTACTAGTAATTCACGTGGCTTTCTCAAACCCCTACGACTGCCTCTATGATCATATATGTTGGCTATAGAAGGTTGCGATTAATATTATTTTTGCTGTCATCAAATTCTATAATCAAATCTAAAGGAAAATCTATGTATTCAACCACCAAACTCATCACCCATAAATACAATCATGGCCTTCTTATAAATCCATCACTATATCTCAATTCAGTGGTTATTTCATCAATTTAAAGTGGAGAAAAACTTAGAAGAACTATCAATTCCTGAAACTTGAATTTTTCAAAGTCATTGTCACAACATCTCTTTAGAAAAACTTAGAAGAATTATCAATTCCCCAAACTTGAATTTTTCAAATCCCTTGTCACAACATCTCTTCACACAATCAGCCTAAATCAATAGTATGGAATGAATCGACTTCTCCATCTTTTGGCTTTTATACTATCTCAAGAAGAAACCGATTAGTTTCTTCTCCAATACACTTTACATATCTTACAAGTATATTTGCTTTTGTTATGTTTAAAATATAATATTTAATTATATTCTCCTCCAAAACTAGGCACCAATATTCATACTTCAAAATTAATCTTTTAATGCACTTGGGATCGATTATATAATAATCTTTTAACATTATTATTAATTAAGTGAAACTTAATTAATTATCAATAATCAAATAATTAGCTTATTAAATTTTTTTGAATAGTCAACTCAAAATCTAGATGTTCACCGCCTGAGCTAGACGCCTAAGTTCCCTACCAATGATAGTAACTAGCCAAAATTGACTTACTATAAATAGTAAGTCCCTCAAAATGAGTTGAATGGAAAATGCAGAGGCAACATTTTGATCCCAAATATCGTTGAAGATAAGTAATGTCAACTCTGCCAAGGGTAAAAAATTAAACCAGAAACCCTCAAACCATAACATCACAGCCCACTAGGGTTGCAATGAAGAGCTAACAAGTCAACCATTAACATGGGCTAAAAAGGGAACATTACATCGTTCTCGGTTGTAAGTTTTAGATGGTTGATTGATATGTTCTTGGAAACCATTGTGTCCTTTA
The DNA here is from genome assembly GCA_018584345.1 of Thuja plicata. Classification (NCBI taxonomy): domain Eukaryota; kingdom Viridiplantae; phylum Streptophyta; class Pinopsida; order Cupressales; family Cupressaceae; genus Thuja; species Thuja plicata. Next base: position 2,255,564 of record MU224824.1, read on the forward strand.
AATATGTTGTGTACCGCAAATGGAGTATGTTATGCTCAGATGTAATGTAATCCTTGGTTGACTATCACTAGTCTTCTTCTCTGTGACAAATTCATGAAAAAATAAAATATATTTTTATCCTATATCTAGTACGTCCTGCCATCTTTATTATTATTTCATGTATATAATTTTTCAGATATAAAAGTAAACATTTGGCGTCATTGCTTAAAAGGAAATTAGGTCATTGCATGATTGATGTCCTCTGATCATAGAATGGAGGCTCGATCTCAACTTAGACTCAGCAAGGGTTACTTGGCTCAGAACTCGAGACTCGATAAGGGTTACTTATTTGAGAGATAGCCTCAGATTACATGCATGGAAATTAAACTCACATTTACAAATACTCTTAGAGATAACAAACTAGTTGAGTGGGGATGCCCGCTCCAACTCAATCGGTATAATATATGTAACCCACAAATGCAATGATCCTAATGATAAATAAATTGATGAGTGGGGATGTCCTCTCCAACTCATTCTATAAAATAATATGAAATAGAAAATTAGTTGGAAATTATCTATTTGAGTGGGGCATTTTTTACCATCCCTGCATTGAAGATTGTTTATAATATGCAATAAATTTGGAAATACAATGAAGGGATCAAAATTGAGATGTTTGATGGTGAAATCTTATTACAAAATTACATCTAACAAACTCAATTGCAGATAAATGAAAATGATTAAAATGCAACAAATTAATAAGAAATGTAACTTAAACCCAAGGCATCCAACACAAACTTCAAAAACTGAAATGACATAAAGAAATCATATCTTTATTGTACTAAAGTGCCTCCGAAATAGCATAATTTTGCATGCAAATCCCAAATGACCAACTCTAGGAAGTCTCACACCCAGTTATGTAGTACATGGCCAGCCTGAGGAAGTATGACTAGAAAGGGAAGTGGTATGACCAACAATGCCAAGAACAAACAACAACATCTCTAATCTCTACATTAATGAGCAAACTATGAATTTTATGTGTAAAATCTATAACCTTTGATCGAAGAAGATGATCAACCAAACATTGTTTAAGCTCAACTATGATCTGTATGTTAAATCACCAAGATGTCATTTATATTTTTCCTTTCAACAACATGGAGAATGTTGCTTGCAGGTGCTTCCCTACTCACATAGAAAGAAGGAGAAAGAACTCAATATCCAATTCATCAATTTCAAAATGAGCTTTACAAAATTGCTTTTCTATCATTCGCAAGAACTTTCACCCTCTTCACCAAGCCATGTGGAACTAAAAAAACCACTTTTTTAGTCTCCCAATGTGGATTCAAAAATAATAAAGGCCTCATTCTTAGAAAGAATATTACTTTTCTCCTTTGTTGATGTGTTGATGTTTTGTTTTTGGGTTGGTGTTTGGTGAGTTGTCCAAATATTGTGCTAGTCGATCTTGAGATTTTTGGTTTTAAGGAAAATTTTGTTCTTGCGGGTGATGGTTGTGCCATGTCTATTTATATTAATGGTTTCCATAAGAGGGCTTATGATGACCTTACTCCTATGGAAATGGAGAGAGTTCTTGTGGGAGTGAATGGATTTTTTTTTTATATTCCTACTTGGCTTCTTCTCTTGCTTATCTTATTGAGGTGATGCCTTTTCTTTTTGAGGTGAAGTTTTTTTTTATGGAGAAGTTACAAGAGGTTGTAAGGGTGCATTTGTGAAGATTGATGCATGCATTTGCATGATTTCCAAATCCTTATTCCACCACTATTCTCAAATCATGATCAGTTCATTTTTCTATTATTTGATTTTATAGTTTCATGAAAAACTTAGGGGAGTTTATTATTCTTTAGTCATATTAAGCACGTGTTAACATGCAGTTTTTAGTTTTAGTTATCTAGAATTAACAACATGTGCATGCATAGCATTCATTAGTTTTAGTTTATCTTGGTCATTCTTTGTTTTTTACGAATGTTGCAGGCCTTTTAAAAGGTGAGATATGTAATAGATTATTATAGCAGCAATAAAATTCATTTTATTTTCTCTGCTAAAACAGAGCATACTCTATTATGGAAACAAAGTTCTTTTTTTCTGAATTTAATCCTATGTGTTGCTACTGTTAAGATCCTACAATTGGTATCAGAGCTGAAGGCTTATTGAAGGTATCATCATGGGAAGCAATTTGCACATTCCAGAATTTAATGGAGTGGATTATCAATATTGGTCAATCAAAATGAAGACCATTTTGATTGGAAAATATTATTGGGAAATTGTTGAATCAGGTTATGAGGAGCCTGCGAACTGGGATAATCTTCAAGGTAATGATAGGAGAATTAAGAAGGAATTTGGAAAGAAGAATGCAATGACTCTATATAACATTCATATGGCTCTTGATAAGAGCTTGTTTCCTAGGATTGCTGATGCAAAAACAACAAAGGAGGCCTGGAAGACTCTAAAAGATGCTTACCAAGGCAATGATCAGATTAAGGATATCAAGCTAAAAACCTTAAAAAGGGAGTATGAGAATTTAAAAATGAAGGAGTCTAAGAATGTGGGAGATTTTTGTGTGAGAGTCAAGGATGTGATTAATAAAATGAAAAATTTGGGTGAAACTATGACCCAAGAGCATGTGATACAGAAGGTGTTAAGATCTTTAACCCCAAGATGGAACAATGTAGCAATCATACTGGAAGAGAGAAAAGATTTTTCAACCTTGGAGTATGATCAGCTAGTTGGATCTCTCATGTCACATGAGGATATATTGAGGGATACTTCTACAAACATTAATGAGAAGGCTTTTGCTTCCCAATTACAAATTTCAAAGAATGATGATGCTAGCAGCAGTAATAACAACAATGGAGGCCATGGAAGCTATCAAAATTAGAATTATTCTAGTGGAACTAGAGGATGAGGAGGTTCTCAAAGAGGAAGAGGCAGAGGAAGATTTGATAAAAGGAATATCCAATGCTATCATTGCAATAGGTATGGACATTTTGAGAAAGAGTGTAGATTGAAATCAGGTAACAATAATGCTAATTATGCTGAACAGAATGAAGATCCCTCCTCAAATAATTTTTTTTTGTGTTATGGCAAAGCTGAAAATAATGTGAATGATGTTTGGTATTTGGATTCTGGGTGCTCTAATCATATGTTTGGTGATAAGGAGATATTTTCAAAGCTGGATGATGGATTTAGATCCAATATTACTCTTGGTAATAATAATTTAGTGGAGGTTGTAGCCAAAGGAGTCATGGATGTTTAGACAAAAGAAGGTATGAAAAGTGTTCCAGATATTTATTATACTCCAACATTGAAGCATAATTTATTGAGTGTTGGACAACTATGTGAGAAGAATTATAGAATAGTATTTGAGAATATGAAATGCACTATCTATGATAAGAATCAGGGCAATAAAGTGATTACCGTTGTTTCTATGAAAAAGAATAGGATGTTTCCTTTGAAGTTTGGTGAAAATGATAATCAGCTTGTCAATATGGCTTATGAGGATAAAAGTTGGTTATGGCATCTCAGGTATGGCCATTTGAATTTCAATAGTTTAAAGGTTCTAACATCAAATGCATTGGTTATTGGGCTACCTAAGGTTGAAGAGCATACCAAGATTTGTGAAGGATGTGCGAAAGGAAAGCATGCAAGGGAATCATTTCTGAAAGGCAATGCATGGAGGGCTCATCACCCACTTCATCTTATTCATTCAGATATATGTGGTCCTATGTAGACATAAAGTTTGGGTAAGTAATCATATTTTATCACTTTTATTGATGATTACTCATGAATGTGTTGGGTTTACTTTTTGAAGACCAAAGATGAAGATTTTGATACTTTCAAGCGGTTTAAAGACTATGTGGAAAATGAAAAAGGGAACACAATCAGGTGTTTGAGAACAGATCATGGAGGATAATTTTTCTCAAAGGATTTTTAGAACTTTTATGAGATAAATGGGATCAAAAGACAACTCACAATTGCATAAATACCTCAACAAAATGGGGTGGCTGAGAGGAAGAACCGTACTATGGTAGAAATGGAAAGGAGCATGTTACAAACCAAGGGTTTGAACAACTCTTATTGGGGAGATGCAGTTGCTACTGCAATCTATATCCTAAATAGAAGTCCTACAAGTGCCCTATAGAAGATGACCCCATATGAAGCATGGTATGAGAAAAAACCTAATGTAAATCATCTCAAAGTCTTTGGTTGTTTGGCTTATGTTCATGTACCTACTCAGAATAGACAAAAGTTAGATCCTAAAACTGAATCATGTATTTTTGTGGGTTATAGTGAGGAGAGCAAAGCTTATAGATTGTATAATCCTATGACTAATAGGGTTATTATCTCATGAGATGTGATTTTTGATGAAGGGGGAGTATATGGTAATCAAAAAGACCATATTGACAATTTCAATTCAGTTTTGAATGATGATATTATTGATAATAATAATAATAATCATGGGCAGCCAGCCAATGACTCTATGCCAAGATCTCCAAGTCCACCAAGTAGCCCCTCATCGATTCGAAGTGCAAGTCCATCTTCTATAAGAAAGGTAAGAAGATTAAGTGACATTTATCAGAGTTGTCAAAATCAAGCACATGAAGAGAGATCCAATAGTTGAGATAGTAAATTTTGCATTACTTGCTAAAGCTGATTTTGAACCATCATGTTTTGAAGAAGCATGTACTAATGGGGTTTGGAAGGAAGCAATGAAAGATGAGATTGATTCAATTCACAGGAATGAGACTTGGGATCTTGTAGATCTTCCACATGAGAAGAAAAAGATTGGCACAAAATGGGTCTACAAGATCAAGTATAACAGTGATGGGAGTGTTGAAAGACACAGGGAAAGGTTGGTTGCTAAAGGTTTCAGTCAAAGGTATGGCATTGATTATGAAGAAACATTTGCACCTATAGCAAGACAAGAGACTATTAGCATGCTGGTTTCAATTGCAGCTCAAAAGAAATGGAGCATTCATCACATGGATGTGAAAAGTGCTTTCTTAAATGGGTACTTAGAAGAGGAAGTATATGTGGGACAGCCACAAGGTTTTGAGATTCAAGGCAAAGAAGATCTTGTCTACAAATTGAAGAAGGATTTGTATGGCCTCAAGCAAGCACCACGAGCATGGTATGCAAGGATTGATGGTTATTTTTAGGAAAATGGATTCCAAAGAAGTAAGAGTGAGCCTACCATTTACTACAAACATGAAGGTAATGATATTCTCATTGTAAGTTTGTATGTTGATGATTTATTATATATGGGTAGTTGTTCTAAGATGAAAGAGGAATTCAAAGTTTCTATGATGAATGAATTTGAGATGAAAGATTTAGGTCCCATGACATATTTTTTGGGAATGGAGGTTTATCGAAGTGAGAATGAAATTTTTGTTTGTCAAACAAAGTATGCAAAGGATATGTTGAATAAATTTGATATAGTTGATTGTAAACCTCTTTCCACTCCAATTGCTCGTGGAGTTATATTGTGTAGAGATGATGGTGCTCAAATTGTTGATGAGACATCATATAGAAGTATTGTTGGGAGTTGATGTTTTTAACTCACACAAGGCCTGATATTGCATATTCAGTTTCATTGATTTCAAGGTATATGACAAGTCCATCAGAGATGCATATGTAGGCAGCCAAGAGAATTTTGAGATATGTAAAAAATACTATAGATTTTGGTATTCACTACTCTTCTAAAAAATTTGAGCTTATTGGTTTTGGTGATTCAGACTAGGTAGGTAGTTTGGATGACTGAAAATCTACATCTGGTAATTTTTTTTCTTTGGGTTTTGGTTTAATCACATGGAATTCAAAGAAGAAAATTATTGTTTCCCTCTCTTCTACAGAAGCCGAATATGTTGCAGTTACTTCAGCTGGCACACAAGCTTTATGGCTCAGAAAACTTCTTGAAGAAATTGGTGAGATACAGGTTCAGCCTACTGTGATTTATTGTGACAAAATTATTACAATTAAATTGGCCAAAAATTCAATACATCATAGAAGGACAAAGCATTTTGATTTAAAATAACATTTTATTAGAGATTTGGTACAGAATAAAGTGGTTGAATTGAAGTATATCGACACTAAGGAACAAATAGCGGATATCTTTACGAAGGCTGTTGCAAAAGATCAATTTTTGGCACTCAGAGATCAAATTGTTGTCCCTCTTAGCATCAAGGGGGAGTATGAAGATTGATGCATGCATTTGCATGATTTCCAAATCCCCATTCCACCGCTATTCTCAAATCATGATCAATTCAGTTTTCGATTATTTGATTTTATAGTTTCATGCAAAACTTAGGGGAGTTTATTATTCTTTAGTCATAGTAAGCATGTGTTAACATGCAGTTTTTAGTTTCAGTTATCTAGAATAAAAAACATGTTGTGCATGCATATCATTCATTAGTTTTAGTTTATCTTGGTCATTCTTTGTTGTTTACGAATGTTGCAAACATTTTAAAAGGTGAGATATGTAATAGATTATTACAACAGAAATAAAATTCATTTTATTTTCTCTGCTAAAACAGAGCATACTCTGTTATGGAAACATAGTTCTTTTTTTCTGAATTTAATCCTATGTGCTGCTGCTGTTAAGATCCTACAATTTGTTGCCCTTATTTGAGATGTCCATTGCAAGAGGGTAGCCGCTACGTTTAATATAGATTTATGTCATGTTTCTCCTAATAGGGTGAAGAAGAAGTATAACGGTGAGATCTTATGACTACATCAAATGAAAGTTGTGGTGGCCTATTCAAAATCCATAGCTCCAATAATGTAATTGTTTGGTTTTTTTTGGTTGATGGAGGTCGTATGACCCTGTCTTGGGGTGGAAATTTGGCTATGGTTGTTGGAGCCTTCTTTGTGAGAGGGTTTTTCACTATTGACTTTGTACTGGTTCTTCCTATTTGTTCTTACGTTGCATTCTGTCTAATATTTTCACTCACTTTGGCCTTTTATATTGGGTTTTGGGGCCCCTTCAAAACTTCTAAAAGCTCAGCCCTTGCGTGATGTATCAGACATTTTACTTGTATGATAGTGCTTTGATTTTGACAAAATATAATAGCTAGATATAATGATTGGTTGTAGGGGAAGTTAAAAGAATTTCTTGTCTGAAACTCCTTTGCCCATTCCATTGCTAAATGATCCCTATGTGTTAATCAGACGAATACACTGAACAATTTTCCCATTTCTAAAGATCTTGTACAAGCTAATCATTCCTTCTGAGTTGAAACTTTTTTCTCACGCTATTTAGACATTCAAACCTCTATTGATTATTTCTTTTTCCACATATGAAATTTTATAATTGAACAACCTTCAAAGCATATTCAAATGTTTTTCCTATTCTTAAATATTATTTCACATACAGTCTATTCAATTCTATTATCTAATAGGAATCTTCATAATGATTTTTCAATTTATTTATGATATAATGATGTAGATACAGACACACCTGGGGTACTACAATGATAAAATTTGTATATACTACATAGCTTGATGTGAACTGTTTGAATCTATAACACTTGTAACATTATTTGTATCCCATTGCAAACATGATTCTGAGACCAATATTCTTTTCAAAACATGTACTTTCATTATTATCATCACATCTTCCATGATGTTCTTGTTTGGTTTTGGGTTTGTTCCAAGTGGCTTGTTTATGGAGAAGAATTTTAGTTTATCTCCTGATTCCTTGTCTGTGGATATGAAGTTAATTTGATTGTCTCTGCAATAGGAGAGAATGTACACAAGTATTAATAGAAGAACAAACCACATTTGTAATGTGGAGCAGGAGTTTTCAGTTCTTGAAGCTTCATTTTATTCTTGTGTTAGAAATGTTCATGAGAAATATGTCTTGTCAATAAAAACAAATGCAAAGCAAGCATATGCTAACATTAAAATCTGAAAACTACATTTAAATGTACATTACAACTTCTTCTCGGATGATAATAATCTCCAATCGTAAGTCACACTAAATATTCATGATAATTTTCACATGTCTTTTCCCTATTTTTTCTCTTATGAGATTTGTCCAATGTGCAAAAGAAGATAGGATTTTCTTTATTTATCCCCACTTAGTTCTAGCACTAAAGGAAAAAACTGAGGTTTGTTGTGTTTTTCTGATTTTTTTAGTGGTCTGATATAACTTATCTGCAATTTTTCTTTTCTGAAATTGGCTCCACGTATTTAAAAATTCTTTTAAGATTTTTTCTTCATGCATAGAGTTCTTGTCTCTTCCCAGTTGGGCACTAAAATCCACAAATTCTATAAAGTCATGGCTCATCTGTGATGTTATCTTTTTTGAGGTTATTGAAAGATACAAATTTAAAATAAAAGAATAAGAAAGATAGAACGCACACATAGAGAAACAAAGATTTATAGTGTTTTGTCTAAAATGGACTACATCCACACTACAAGAAAGGAAATCACTTTTATTCAAACTTTTATAGAATAGAGCAATGCACACCAACTCGATTACATATTAAATCTTTGCAAGAAATAATTCCAAACTAATATCTCTGACTATCACAACAAAAATAGAGGGAATAAGAATTGATTCAAAAAAAGAAACCCAACAATCATCGGTTACTTGATGATTAGGCTTTAGGCTTTATCAGAACCATTACAATCTCCCACTTGAAGTCCAATCAATGCTATGAGAAGATATGCATAGTAATATCCCCACTTGGATCTTATGGTTATTTCGTCACAATGCCAGGAGAAGCTCTACAAAATTCAAACTTCTCCCTAGATACAACCTTTGTTAGAACATCTACCAGATTTACTTTTGTGTCAATTTTCTCTAACTGTAATTTTCCTTCCTCAAGAGCATGACGAATGAAGTGATATCTAACCTCAATATGCTTCGTGTGACTGTGGAAAGTGGAGTTCTTAGCCAAATAAATGGTGTTGTTACTATCACAAAAAAAAGTGAAATTTGATTGATTATATCCCAACTCTCCAAATAGTCACTATAGCCATATCAACTCCTTTGTGCCCTCAGTGAGAGAAACATATTCAGCCTTTGTAAAGGAAAGAGAAACTATCAGTTGCTTATGAGAGGCCTAGCTACACACTTCCCTAGCAAAAGTAAATGCATAACCAGTAGTAGAACTTCTCGTATCTAAATCACCAGCCATATCAGAATTAACATAACCATAAAGATTTGTATTTTCACATTTGAAATATAAAACATAATCAGAGGTACATTTCAAGTACCGAAGAATACATTTAACTGCTTACCAATGTGTTTTTCTTTTCTTGGATTACTCATAAATCTGCTCACAACTGCCACTGCATGAGCAATATCTGGATGAGTGCAAACCATTGCATACATAAGACTGTCAACTGCAGATGAGTAAGGAATATTATCCATTTCTTCTTCTTCTTCTTCCAGAGTAGGACACATCACAGAAGACAACCAAAAGTGATTAGCCAATGGAGTAGCAACAAATTTTGCATTTGACATATTAAAACTGTCCAAAAGTTTTAAAAGATAGTTTTCTTCAGACAATTTAATTTCCTATTTCTATCTATTTTGAATTATGTCCATCCCAAGAATCCTCTTCACTGCCCCTGAATCTTTCATGGAAAATGAAGAGCCAAATGCCTTTTTAATTCACTGACAATTCACAGGGTAAAAGTACAAACCTGTGTCATGCTTTTATAAAGGAAAATGTCAACAACATGCAAACAGTTAAACTTTAATGACATAAAAGTGGCATTTGTGTTTAGAATTTAAAAATGATGTAAACTAATGAAATGTGTAACGTTGGATGAAGTTTTTGATTGCTGGTAAAAATAGGTTTTAGGGGGACCCAAAACCCCTTACAATCCTTACAAAATAAGAATAGACATTAATCCCACTGAACTGAAATAGGACTGGAAACCAGCCCACAAAACCCAAGACCATAAAAAAAAACCAAAAAATTAGAAACTAGTAAAAACACCCAACAATAGAAAACCTAAAACCAAACCACATAGATATAGGGAAACAACAAGACCTAGGAAAATTCCAGAAGAGTTCCCTCCACCTCTTTCTTGGCATCATACACCTTCTTGATGGCCGCATTAAAATCTGAGAGCTCCAGGATCCTGTCATGGATCTTCTTCTTTTTTTGCAGAATGTGTACACTTTCCTGGACTAGCATCACCCACATCATCTTTTTCATCTTTGAGCTTCACTACCAGAGACCCAACATCTAGCTCAGACTTGATGGTATTGAAGCACTCCATCACAAAATCCATAAAAAAGGTTATTATCCAGCATATGCTTCTTAAGAGTGTTCTCCATATCTATTTTGTCCTGCATATCCTTCATGTTTTTCTCATCCTCTTTATCCTTTTGGACTTCCATCCCCACTGACCCAGTATCCAAATTCCTTTGAAGAAGACCAAATTTGGCAGAGAGGGAGTGGAAACTAAGATTTAGGCTCTTAATTTCCTGCAAAACCCATTTCATGAGGCAAAATGAATATATCGACATCGCCTTTTCCGTTTGGAGGACACCGAAAGGGGGATCAATCTTGTCATCCATATCCTCTTTAAGGAGTTGAACATTCCTTTCCTGCATGTCAACCATTTTTACAAAGGGAATGTTCCTAGAGCTAGAAGGCTAATTACCCTTCTCATCAGTCTCCAAAACATGAATCTCATTATCCTCCTTCCTATTCAACTGGACCTCCATGACCAATTCAATCTTCGAGGAAATGGGAACATCATGTTGCTCAAAGCTAGCATAATTGACCAGAATGGGGCCTTCTGACCACCCACATCCACATCTTTATCCTTGGCTTCAAGGTCGTCAAATTTTTCCTTGGCTTCAAGGGCATACTCTTCCTTGTCGTCTTCCTCACTAGAATCACTAACCAAAGTGGATAGGGAATCTTTGCTTTCCTCATCAGACTGGGTGTGGGGAAAACATTTAGTATTCACATAACCATCAACACTCTCACCTTTAGAATCTATTTCCATGCCATCCTTCTTTTCAAATTTTAATTTTTTACCCACTGTCAACTCCTCTTTACTCTCACCCTTCCTAATCCATTTACCCAAAGCCTTGGCAGAACCAGAGTCCCTAGGTGAGGGGATAATAGGGCTACTAACAACAACTTTCTTAATATGTTCCATAATTAAAAGGATAATACCCTCATGTAGAATGGGCTTGCTCACTTTCTTCCTATGATCAATAATGTTATGGAAAAGGGACTATAGCAGAAAAAATGGGAAAGAAACCCTAACCTTATGTTTTAAATGATAAAGAAGTACAAAATGATAGGAGTGGTATACTCCATTAGAGTAGTCATAGCGTTCACCTAGATCTCCTTGAAAGTATTCACATCATAACAGCCACCAAAGTCCTTCACCAGGCACTTGACCTCTACCTTGTTTTTAGGGAAATGCTGAATGACCTATTGGGAGATCTTCTTGTCTCTATAGAACTTTATGCCCTTGGTGTTCAACCCAAACACCTCCGCAATAAGTTCTTTGGTGATTTTCATAGCCATTCCCCCAATAGTCATAGTGCCATCCTTCCATCTCTCAAAAAAATTCATTGTGACTTCTTCTTTGAACCCATGAAGGTGTTCCATGTATGTGGTGATCCCTCCCTTCCTAAGCTTGTCCCAGACCTCAGTCTTATTCTTCCATTTTTTGTAGTTCTTCAGCTCCCTGCAGTTAAGTCCTCCACCCATAATGCCCTCAGAGAACACACTCTCAACAGAAATGGCAGAGACAATACAAAGATACAACACAATAGAAGACTTCAAATTGAACACCATGCTAATATACGCATGTCTACCACTCAGCCATCTCTGAAAAGTTGAGACTTTCTGTAACCCTTATAACTGCTTTAATTAACTTGCATCTTTTCATCATAGCTTTCTAAGATATTCCAAATCTTCTATTTTGTTGTGATTCATATCAAATGCCAGCTTGGCCTTCAAATTGATGGTCAAATTATTTCCTCCATGCCAAGTCATGATGTCCTTAGCCTAGATAGTGGTGTTGGCCAAGACATCCACTGTACTATAAGCCTCCTTGAAGTTATGTGAAATAATAACCCACTTAAAGGAATTAATGATTATCTGATCCTCCTCTATAATTGCCTTAATAGACCATGATGACTTAGTCACCCCTTTGATACAGTTTAAAATGTTCATAGAGTTGCCTTCAATCCACACGTTTGAAGACATGTCTTCTTTTATTATTTTTAAAGTATGAAGGAGATCTGTATCCTCCATTGTGTGATTGGTTTGGAAACCAATAGGAAGTGCCATGACAGCAAGACAGTTAGCCATGTCATCTCAAATAATCCCTCCATAGCCAGCAGGCCTTAGGTTACCCTTCGTCACATAGTCAAAATTAGCTTTGATCTAGCCAGGAGGGGGGAAAGCTAGATGGAATTATCCCACTGAGATGAGGAGTTCACTTTGGTGCCAATAGTATTAACTCCAGCATAAAAATCCATCTTAGCTCCATTCATGGAATTATAGTTCTCCTTAATACTTCTCTTAATCTTCTCGGCTATCACCACTGGAGGAAGAGCAGTGTCTCTAAACACTCTATCATTACATTCTCTTCACAGTTTCTAGATAACATGAGGGGAAATGATGTTCCACAACAACCTGTCCATTGGAACCTCAACATTTCTCCATTGAGTGAAGAAATTCTCCATATAGTCTGGGAAAAACTAGCATATCTTCCAACATTGCAAAATGAAGTACCAGACTTCCCAGGAGTACCAACAGTCTATAGCCATATGGTAAATTGACTCCTCAACATTCTTACACAAAAAACATTTGTTAGGCAGAATCATGCCTCTCTTTTGGAGATTATCAATAGTAAAAAACTTGTTCTGCAAAACTAGCTAAAAGAAAATGTTAATTTTAGGAATTAACCGTTTATCCCAAACTTGGGCCCAAAAAGGAGGAGGATCTAGCTGCTTCAACAAAATATCAGAGGTAGAGGTGATAGAAAATACTCCAGAAGGGAGCATCCCCCAAATCAAATCATCTTCCCTGGTAGAGTCAAATTTCCAAACATCCAGATCCAGCATCAGAGGCTTAAGAGAAACATCAATAGGAGAAAGATCAACCCAAAACTAGCGCCCCCAGTAATCTCTAACCCACAAACTGAATATCTGTAAGAAAATGTCAATAAAAGGGTAGAGGGAAGGAATATAATTTAAAGGATAATCTTTAAGCCAACAATCTTCCCAGAATTTAATTCTCCTGCCATTACCCAAATACTACTTAGCTCCCTTGAAAATTGTCTCCTTAGCTTGTTGGATATAATTCCAAATAAAAGAGCCCTATACCTTCACAAAAAAATCATGAAATCCAATATATAAGGGAAAGAGTAGATGTATTTATTGTGGCTAATCTCATTCCACTCTTTTTTCTCGCCAAAGATCCTCCAAATTTTCTTAACTAGTAAAGCCTGATTGGTAACTCTTAAGGGGTGGATCCCCAACCTCCCCACTTATTTGGAGTGAACACCTTGTCCCAAGAAACTAAAGCCAATATCTTTCTTTCTTCCACCCCTATCCAAATAAAATTTCTCTTAATCTTGTCAATTATGTCTGCAAATTTACCAAGGATTTTAAGTAGACTAAGGGCATAGCTAGGGAGACTTTGCAGAGAGGCCTTCATGAGTTGGAGTTTACCAACTTGACTTAATAGAGATCCTTTCTAGATAACTAATTTCCTATTGAGTTTGTACACAATACCAACCCAAAAAGAGTCGGGAGGTCTTAAGCCCAAAGGTAGACCAAGGTAAGTGGCAGGAAAAGAACCAATTTTGCAACCAATAATTTTGGAAATTCTATTTTGTCTTTCCACTGGCATGTCAATAAAAAATAGAGAGCTCGTATTCCAATTAAAAATTTGACCAGTAGCCTAAGAATAATTAGAAAGTGCCTATTTAATCATTCTAGCCTCTTGGATGGTCGAAGAGCCCATGATAATAATTTCATCAACAAATTGATCATGGAGCATGACCTAGAAGCAGAGGAAGGAGTGAGACCCTTGATGGATCCCTCAATCGCCAGTCTCTAAAAATAGCGACCAAGACACTCTACCAGAATGGAAAAGAGAATAGGGGACAAGGGATCACATTGACAGAGCCCCCTGGAAGGTTTGAATAATCTAGAAGAATAGTTATTCACAATAACTGCAACCATAGAAGTACTAATGAGCTAGAAAACTAGCTGCAAGAATTTATCACAGAAACCAAAGGAACAAAGAACCTTGATCAAAAAATCCCAATCCACCTAGTCATAAGGCTTCGAGAGATTGAGTTTCAAAAGAAAACCATAGTTGTTAGAGGAGTGAGTAGAGTGAATGACCTTGTACACCTTCATTATGGAATCAAGAATTTGCCTGCCAGGGACAAAACCACTCTTCTTGGGAGAGATAATATTGGGGAGAATAGCCAGCAGTCTAAGGGTGAGAACCTTGGAAAAAAAATTGTCCACCGAATTACATAAACAGATTGGCCTAAAGCAATCCATAGAATCAACTCTAAATTTTTTGGGAATCAAGACAATGAAGGTAGCATTAATTTCTTTAAGCATAGTTCTTGACCCAAAGAATTCTTTCACAACATTGCATATTTCCAGGCCCACAATGTGCCAAAATTTATGGAAAAAGAACAAAGGAAACCCATCGGAGCCCGGGGACTTATCACCCTCAAATGAGAAAACAACAAGCTTGATTTCCTATAAGGACTAGGATAGTAGTTAGTTTCTTATTAGTAACATAATCCAGGATGGAGGGGATAGCATCAAGAAGAAAGGCTTGGTTTTCCAGGGAAAGCATATTATATTTAGATAAAAGGGAAGAGAAAAAGTCAACCATAGCCAAAGAAATGTCCTTATCATTACTTACCACACTAGAATCCAACTTGAGTCTAGAAATTCTGTTGAAAGCTCTATGTTCAGAAGAAGACATATGGAAGAACATGGTGTTCTTATCTCCAACTTTCAGCCATATCAATCTTGATCATTGTCTCTAGTACACTTCCTCTTTGGATATGATATTATGAGTTTTGGCCAAAAGAGTCTCCTCCCTATCCTTAAGATCTTGAGATATATGCCTATCTATTGGATAGTTTCCTAAATATTGTCAAGCTCCCTCTTTAGATCATGCTTTGTTTTAAAGATGTCACCAAACACTTCCTTACTCCAAGATTTAATATTATGTTTAATATGTTGGAGTTTCTTAGACAGCCTAAACATACCAGTGCCCCAAATGTTAACAATCCACTAGTCACTAATCCTCTTCTCAATCTTTGGGTGATCTATCCACATTTTCTCAAATCTAAAGGGGAGATTACTAGTAACCTTAATCAAGTCAGCAAAAAATGAGATAGGGAAGTGATTGGACCCAACCATTGTGAGAGCGGAAAGAAAACAAAAAAATTTGTTGAACCAACTTCCAGAGATCAAAGCATGATCAAGGAAGACCTAAATAAGACACATAGAAACTCTTCTATTAGACCAAGTGTAATTAACACCCTAGAGATCAATATCAAAGAGAGCCTGTCTATTAACAAAGTCCATAAGCTCAACTCTACAATCCAGTTGACTCTAGCTATCAACCCCTCCAAACTTCTCATTATCTTTCAAAGGACAGTTGAAATCTCCCATAACTAGCCAGGGAGAATCACATAAAGAAAGCCTTTGATTCTCAACCAACTTCCAATACTTAGCCCTACTAGCTTTGGTATTAGGAGCATAAATATTAGTAGTAACCCATTCAAAATCAGACATGAGGTGGACTAATTTAATGCTCAGGCAGTTCAAGTTATCACCTAAAACTTCACCTCTAATATTATTCTGGTTCCAAAAGATAGCACTACCACCCGAGGCTCCATCAGAGCTAGAGCCAACAACACCACCATTTTTATAGATTCTAATTTTTTCCACTTTTTCTTTCACCGTCTAGGTCTCCTGAACAAGAATGATATCACATTTATAATCTATAACCAAGTTCCTAAGTGTATCATGCTTATGGGAGGCATTTAACCCCCTGAAATTCCACAAATTGAATTTCACTTCTTAACCGGGGTACAAACTTCCTGGATGGTCAACTGCTTGCCATCTGCTATATCATTTTTTCTTTCTCTTTCTCTAATC
The DNA here is from genome assembly GCA_018584345.1 of Thuja plicata. Taxonomy (NCBI): domain Eukaryota; kingdom Viridiplantae; phylum Streptophyta; class Pinopsida; order Cupressales; family Cupressaceae; genus Thuja; species Thuja plicata. The sequence continues at coordinate 2,271,696 of MU224824.1, forward strand.
TCTTTGTTTGAACTTCTTCCTTGGGTTTTTTTCTAAGATCCAACGTCCAACTTCAAACTTAGAACCTTGGATCCCACATCTTCTTTACCATGGGTAACTACTCCCTTACAACCGGGAGTTGAAAACTTTTTTTGCTATTTTTTCTATTTCTTCCCCATTTGAGTCATCCAAGGAGCTCCATTCAGGTCCTCCAAGAGATCAAGGCCATCACAAGAAATATGGTCTTCATCTCCACTCCCAAAATGGGTGTTAGGAATAGAAGACAAGTCCTCTTCATCATACTTTTTAGGATTTCTAGGAGAGGAATTCTCCCCCATCGCATCACTATCTAGCTAAGCAATATGTAGGGCACCTTCTACATTGATCATCAAACCCTTGAGGTTAATGTCATCAACCTGGATAGGAGAGACAACCTCCATAAGCACTGAGAGCTCCTTCATCTGTTATCCCAAAGATCCAACATTACCATCATGAGATGGGATCTGGGAGTTCTCTATTCTAGAAGCTGACTCCAGGGGAGAGCCACTTACCAAAGAATCTGAGACATGGGTAACTAATTCAACAAACTCCCCATCTTCCAGGTTAGGCTGACCATTAGAATATACCATATCTCCTTGGCCTCTCACCAGGACTGAATCCACCTTTTTGATGCTATCACGTTTAGCCACAAGAGGAGGCTTAATCTCCTTCCAAACTTGTTTGGTCATCTTATAAGGTTTTGAGCTAAAATCCACTGTATTAGCTTTCTTTGGATGATTATTTTCCCAGTGACCCATTTTGTGACACACAAAATAGGAAAAGGGTAGAGATTCAAATTCCACTTCCTACTTCCATATGCCCAGTTTAGAGTTAATGTTAATAACTGAAGGAAGGTTGTCAAACTAGCATATATTGATACAAATCCTGGCAAAAACCATACGGGACTTGGCTTCCATCATAGAGTCAATCAAAAGAAGCTCCCCCCAAAGGTGGAAGATAAACCCTTGAGGACTTCCTCATTCTAGTATTTGAGAGGCAAGCTAGGAAATCTTACCCAGACCAGGGAGGCCAATGAAGAAATTTTCACAATAGTCCCAGTTTGGAGCCCATTTATGAAAGGCCATAGCCATTCTACTAAACATCCAAGGACCCCCACACAAAAAATAATCCAGATCTTCTTTATTAGAGAAGGAAAAGGAAAAAAATCCTTTGGGTAAAGTGACAATGTCCACATAACCCTTCAATATCCATGTTTTCTTAATAAAAGATCTAACCATTTCAATATTGGGTCGAGGGCCCAAGAAATTACCAACCAGTGTGAGCTTCATAACATAAATAGAGTGTGTTATATGCTGAATGTGGACCTTTGAATTTGGCACAAACACAACATAGTCATTATACAATCATTCAATTCACAAAAATGAACATGAATTGTTCATCTTGCAAACTTGATTGAAGCCAACAACCTGACCATTGCTAACATGGAGGATTTCTAGAATGTAGGAAAAGACCAATTTTCCATTACTCTATGAAATTGAAATTGCAACTAGTCTATGAAAAGAGATGCAATTAATCTATGAATTGAGAAATGATTGATCTAGAACTGAATTACAACTAATCTATGGAAACAAAATGTAATTAATTTAGGAAAAGCAAATACTCTTATTCTAGGAATGAAATGCTTGTAATCTAGAAAAGAAATTGCTTTTAAACTAGAATTGAACTTGCCATTAATCTAGAAAACTTTGAGAGAATCAAATTGAAATGTTAG
>MU224824.1:2273958-2296677 GCA_018584345.1 Thuja plicata
ATATAATGTCAGATTTATGCAAATTTGGGTTTTCTGCATTTGAAACTCAGTCAATTAAAGTCAATTAGGAGAAGAATTTGCCTAGTACAATAAGACTTTGAAGATGAGAAAATTGAAGGAATGCACCGAAATTGATTAGGATTATTAGGTGCCAATTTTTGGGTGTTACATTTTTCCCCTCTTCGAATTGATGTGTGAGCAGCGCATTGATTCAAAGAATAGTCTGAAGTGAAGATCAGAATCGGGGTTAGATTTCCCCAATGTCCACTGATAGTTGATGAAGATCTAGGACTATCTCTAGAATTAGGGTTAGATTTTCCCAATAAGAAGGTTAGCCCTCTGAGATCCAGGTTAGATTGCCTAGATAACGGTCCAAAGAGTTTTTGAGAGTCATCTTCAGAATGAAGCATAACTTTTAGGAATTAGGGTTAGATTGCCCCAATACCTAATGAGATTTCAAGAATCATCTCTAGAATGAAGCTTGATCCTTGAGGATCCGAATTAGATTGCTCAGATACCTAGAAAGATAGATGACAAGATGTGAGATCATGGAATATCCAATTTTGACCATAAGGTATGAAAAAATGAATATGCCCCAAGTGATGAGATGCCCCTAGCGATGGGGAATTTTGATTCAGATTAGACTGATTTGAGAATGACGTGAAAAGATTCAATGATGCAATCATCTTGTCCCCTTAGGAGCGAAATCGAAAGATGACACATCATAATGATGAGAGTGAGAAATCACAGAAAAAGATAGATCAAGAGAGAGAAGAATCAATTTAGAGCAATCATGAGGTCCTATTGATTAGGTTTGACCATAGTTGACCAGAATTGATGAGAGTTGACTTTGATGAAAATATTGCAAAATCTGAGAAAATGATAACAAGAGATAGTCCTGACAAGAAAGCAATGTCAGAAAATTGACTGCACAAGCATCTGATCACGTCGGTCCCAAAATTTTAAAATGCAATTTTGAGCTGCTTAGGAGTGTTAGATTTTGATTTCAATCACAAAAATGGATTCAGAACAGTCCATTTAGCCAAGGGTGAAACTTTCACGGAAAACAGAGCACTTTGAAAAATTAGGTCAAAGACTACATAAGGCCCAGAGGGGTCATTTTCAAATCATTATTCATCTTTGAATTTAGCAATGGTGAGGGCTCTAGCTAATATTGATAGCAGTCCCGTACATACACATCGATTTGAGCACTCCCGACGGCACAACTGACCAGCAGAGTATGACGCACCTGTAAGTACTCATAACCTGATCTTGTATTTCTAAAATTTTTTTATCAATTTTTACCATTAGCATATTTTTAGGCTATTTAAAAATGATCTCACCCAATCTCGCGCGAGGAAACTATTTCCTCACACCGGACCTGATCGCCTTTCGCGCAATGAATCTCACATGAGAACACTTGCGTGAAGAGTGTGTGTGTGCCGTGCGAGATTTCTAGAATCTCACATGAGAACACATCCTGCCTCATGCAATCCAGAATGCTCACGCGAGACAAGAGTTTCCTCACGCGAGAAAATAGTTTTCTCGCATGGGAAACTGACAAAAATAAAAAATTGTCATTTTTCTTGCTTCGCAGAGTCAACCAGTTGCCATATCTTAAAATATGTGTAGAATAGTTCCATAGCTGCATTTGTTGTTTTTTGCTTTGAAAAATCATCATTGTTGTGGTACTAATCTAATTTTGTCACTTGCTTTGCAGGTTGATCTCCCAGACATTGTTTTTAGATCCCATCATCCTATCATGGGTGAGTTGTTATAGAGATTATCAGATGCCGACGGGGCCCACATTGATGGGCTGAGATTGACATATCTGTGTGATGTACCTGATATTTGGGTAAATCATAGACTACTCGGAGCGTTTCCATTCAAAGATGAATACTTTTCATTTTCCACAGGGAGAGATGACAGTGACTTCGGAGGATGTATACCAGATTTTGAGAGTGTCATTCCATGGAACTCATATAGAGTATTGGATGTAGCCTAGAGATGGTACACAGGCTTTGAGAGCCATCTTTCAAGATGATTTGGTGATGGGCCAGGCCATCTCTAGGGAGGAGTTGATATGGACTTATGGCAAAGATTATCCCCTGGCAGTTGTTCTTGCACTATTTATGAGCTGTCATCTGGTTCCTAATCATGGACAGCATGGTTTAGAGTGTGGCTGGGGCGTTATGCTCTAGAAGATGTTGGCTATACCTGTAGTCACTTTTGGATGGGGCGAGTGCATGCTCACATAGATGTATCATGAGATGCATGAGATCGTGTATCAAGGTGCCTGTCTATGGTGGCAAGAGTCATTATTTTGTAGATCTAGGCCTGGGAGCACCTTCCTGTATGTAGGCCAATTTTCCATGATACATGACAGCCATTAGAGCCATACATTTATAGATATGCCTGTCCAATGACCCAACCTGCGTTGGGTAAGACTGAGCAGTGGAGGGTGTAGATTGATGACATGGCTACAGATATATGGAAACCTTGGGAAACCACTGAGGTTTGGGATGATGCTCATCATGAGCTATCATATATGTCCTGCTTTCATCCTCTGATAGGATGTACCATTACTATCATTGAGTGCTTCTTGCTCACGCGCGTATTGCACCAGTTTGGGAGGTCGTAGGACGTGTCTCTTGAGTATTGTACTTATGCCCAATTCATCGATGAGATGAAGAAGGGGTGGCAGAGATTACTAGATAGGGGGTGCAGTATGATAGATGCCCGAGTACCACCAGCTAGGTGGAATCATATGGCCGCGGTGACAAATTTAGGTATGGTACCTGTATACAGAGACTACATGTTAGCCCATCCATTCCCCAAATTCATAGCTCCAGTGGGTCAGATTCCCCAGGTGGTGCAACTACCACCATAGTAGTAGGCATAGCAAGTTCCTCCTCCAGGACAGTAGCCTCAGGATTAGCATCCATAGTAGCCACCTCTACAGCAACAGGAGAGAGTTGTATGGCCCCATACAGTTCAGAAAGATATCCCTGTGAGATCCATGAGATTAGATGTAGGTGCTGGGCCTAGTGGCATCCAGGACAGAGCTGTGGAGCAGGGGGTTGACATAGTGATTGTTGATGCTATTCCAACTGATCCTCCAGTAGGTGGATAGGTAGCACAGTTATAGGAGGCTCTCTGGAGAGTCAGGGAGAGAGCCCGTTAGACACAGAGAGAGCGGGATGACCTCCACACGCAGGTGATCATCAAGGATACTCAGATATCTGAGTGAGACCGAGAGATCCAGGATTTACAAGATTCACTGGTGAGATCATAGTTAGAGACCAAATATAGGGTTGCTCAAGCTTCTTACTATTATGCTACATATACTATTGCAGTACCTGAGGTAGTGGATTAGATTTTGCCTTTCACAGAGTATGCTGGTGCACGGATCATTCCACCGAGACCACCTCTAGTGGTTCCTCCTCCACCAGGTCCTCCTCCTTAGTACCAAGGCATACCACCTCCTCCAGGTGGTTAGATTGTGATGTATATTGTAACACCATTTTGACATATTGTGCTTGAGTAGCACCCTTGTACATTCAGACCGATCGATATATATATATATATATATATATATATATATATATATATATATATATATGAGCTCAATTTTTGGCATCATTGTATATGTTTATATATTGCTTTAAATGTGTATGTTTTATGAGATGATTTCCTATATGATTAGATGTATGGATTAGAAATGTATGCAATGAATGAATATGCAAATGTTTATGCACATGTTTTATTGATGTATGAAAATGCTATGATAGATGTTAGATGGATAAATGCTATGTATGATTTGATTTATTCTTATAATGGATGCACATGTTTTATGGATATATGTATGCAAATGAATGTATGGAAATGCACTTCTTGGAAATGAATGTAATGCAATGAATGCAATGGTACTAATCATCTCATGCAGGATATTCACAATATACAACAGGTACTAACCAAAAGAATGCGCACAAAGATTGAGAATGAGGACCAGACACTCGTGCAGTCAAGAAGAAACCATGATGAAAGATGAGGACCTTTGAAGAATGAGAAGATAATGAAGAGAGCACCAAACTATCATGATGCAAGCCTAAAATGTGAATGCAAGCCTACAATGCAAATGCAACCCTAAGCTAAATGCAATCCTAGGACTTTGGTTGTTGGACTCATCATATTTATCATCATCGGGTGCTTTTGGATCATCGGAGTCAATACAATCCTTACTGGTGCCGTTGCAACCATAAGAATATGAATATGACTTTCATAAGATAAAATATAAGAAACAAACATAAGCACTGAGGCACAAAAGCCAAGGTGACCTGAACATTGTTTCCAATTTGATGTAATAAAAGTTCACAAGTAAACAAACAAAGCAATAACAGTCAAGGTGATAGTTTCGACCTCCCCTTGGCGTACAAATAAACAAGATCGAGGGATGTGAGGATTTTTCACCTTAATGTAGAAGCTCTTATCACATACACCCTATTTATTTGACATTGTCAGATCATCGAAACCACACCAACAAGCAGTAGACAAAGAAAATATTAGTGAAATTCATAAGAACAGATAAAATACAAAGAAAGAGTCAATCATATCTCAGCATGTTTCAAGGCTTACAAATGTGTCTATGTTTAGGGTGTTGAAAAACACCATTGTGCTTGTGAGTGTAATGTGTTTGATTTCTATCAAGAGATGTTTACGTCATGAGATATCCAAAGTGTGTTGAAAAACACAGATGTGTCCAAAGAGAGTGTTAAAAAAAAAAACACTGTTTGATTAAGGTGTTGAAAAACACCAGTTTGTGCCAGTAGAAAGTTGTCCCTTTGACAAGATTACTGACTCAAGTGTAAACTAAAAATTGATCAAAATGGGAAGTTATGCACCCAAGTGACGAATGGATCAAAGCCGAACAAACAGGTAACAAGACAAAGAGAGAAATCTTAGCAATATAGCGACAGTAGGCAGACTCAATGAGAACCAATGGTGACTATCACAAGAGATTCTCAAGCGTAATGATCGATAATGAGATCGAAGCATTAGTAGCTAGACACAGTGAGATCCACTAGTGACTGATGCAAAGAGAGTCTCAAGAGGAGATGAAGTGCTACGAGGCATCGATAGGCAGACGCAGTGAGATCCACTGGTGACCGATGTGAGAGGAGAAAGACTCCAAAGATAAGATAATGCCCCCTAGACCAAGAAAATTCCCCCGAGTATGACCAGTTTCAATCCATGTGAGGTTGAGAAAAATCTCAAAGATGACGAAAAGCAAAAGCATGAGCACACTAAAGCAGGAAAGCGAACTAAAGCGAGAAAGCAAACTGAAGTAGGAAAGCAAAAGAGCAACTACGAGAAAGCCAAGATATGTTGTGACAGATAAAGTATTGCAGAACAAGAGGTGCCTGTTTACCAGGTTTTCACCATCTTGGCATAAATTCTATTTTTTCTACCATGACACCTGTTTACTAGGTTTTCATCAATGACACATTTTTCTCTTTTTCTCTTTTTTTGTATTTTCAAATTTTCAAATTTTTTTTGTTCTTTTTCTTTTTTCGATTTTTTTTGTATTTTTTTATTTTTTCATTTTTTTTTGGTATTATCAAGGTGCCTATTTACCAAGTTTTCACCAGGATAATAGATACATCAAAGTGCCTGTTTGCCAGGTTTTCACTAAGATGATCATTTTTTCAAGACATTTTATAATTTTTAGGATTTTCTCAGAAATAAAGTATGTACATGAGCATGCAGAAGATATCTCAACTGTAGAATTTATTCAAGTGAAGAGCGTTGATGGGCTCTTTGAGTGGTTCCCCTTATGTAATGGAGAGATGATAAGCACCAGACCCAAATACTGCAGTAATAATATAAGGACCAAGCCAGCTCGGCTCAAACTTCCCTTTTTGAGTCCGTTGTTGCTGATTTTTAAGATTCTCCCTTAGGATAAGATCACCCATTTGGAAGTCTCTTGGTCTAAATTTCTTATTATAGCTCTTTGATATCCTCTTTTGATATGCTTTGAGATGATCAAATTCCACCTTCCGACGTTCATCCAGTAACTCAAGCTCTTCTAGTCAAGATATTCTAATGTCATCATCTGTAATGAGGCCTTTCAAAGAGACTCGCAAGGTAGGAATCTCAACCTCAATAGGAAGTACAGTGTCTGCACCATAGTCTAAAGCAAAGGGCATAGCCCCTATTGGCATTCTAATACTGGTGCTTGCCCATTACCCTAGGGGTAATAAATAGAAGACCAATGTTGAATGATCTTGAACTTAGTGCATAAATTTGTCAGATCTTTATTCTTGAACTATCCCCCATTGTCAGTGATAATAGAGGAAGGTACACCATATCTAAAAATAATGTAGTTTAGGATGAACATAGCTACAAATTTTCCATCAGCTACACTAAGAGGTACTGCCTCAACCCATTTAGTAAAATAATCTATAGCAGTGATGATGTACTTGTTTCCTCTCGAGGAAGACGGATATATATGACCTACTAAGTCGAAATCCCACTGCTGAAATGGCCAAAAGGGGATAAATGGAATGAGCTCCTTAGCTGGAGCATGAATCAAGTTACCATGGAGTTGACATTGCTTGAAAGACTTGGCAAACTGCGTGGCTTCCTTCTCCATATTGGGCCAATAATAACTAGCTCTAATAACCTTACAAGCCAGTGTCAAACCATTTGAGTGAGAACCACAAATGCCTTCATGTACTTCTTCTAATGCGCATTTGGACTTATCAGGTTCTAGATACCTAAGGAGGGTACTGTCTAGATCCTGTCTATACAAGTCATTTGCTACGATGACGTACCGTGAAGCACTATGGATTAGATGGCATTTTTAATTTCTAGTATATGTGTCAAGAATAGTTTGGTTATGGAGATAAGAGTAGATGTGGTGGTAGCGAGATGAATCATGTCCAATTACTGAACAGACTGTCTGGGAGTCAGGAGAGTCATAGACAGGGTAGCATAATGTCTCCACTAGGAACTCATGTCTAAAATCATTCTCTGCTATTTGTAACATAGAGGCCAAAGTAGCCATAGCATCAACTACTTTATTATCCACTCAGGAAATCTACTGAAAAGTGACATGTGCAACGTAATACTTAAGGTTGTCAACCATCTTTTTATAGGTACCAACTTTTCATCTTTGGTTTGATAAGTGTTGTTGACTTGATTGATAACTAGTTGTGAGTCTCCAAAGACTTTTAGTTCATCCACTCGCCATTCAATAGAAATCTTGAGTCCATTAATCAAAGCTTCATACTCAGCAGTATTATTGGTACAAGGGAAGATCATTTTATATGCCTTCAGTAAGGAGTATTGCTGAGGTGTGATAAACAAAATTCTAGCTCCTGACCCCTGTTGGGTGAATGAACCATCAAAAAACATTGTCCATGTCTGATGTGTGAGAAGCATAATGGACTCATCTGGGAATTCCATCTTTAATGGTTGGTGATCTATAAGAGGTGCTTCAGCCAATTGATCTGCAATCGCCTATCCTTTGATAGCTTTTCTCTCAACATATACAATATCGAACTCACTAAGGAGCATGACCCATTTAGCTAGTCTACTTGTGAGGGTAGATTTACTAAGTAAGTATTTAAATGGAACAATCTTTGCAATTAGCCTTGTAGTGTGAGCCAACATGTAGTGTCGTAGCTTCTGGGAAGCAAACACTATTGCTAAGCAAGCCTTCTCAATTACTGAATAATTCATTTTGTAAGAGACCAATGTTCTACTGATGTAGTAAATGGCTCTTTCTTTATGATTTGGATCTTCTTGGGCCAAGAGAGAACCCAAGGATGTTTTCGGTGCTAAGATATATAAGATCAAAGGCTTCCCCTAAATGGGAGGCATCAGTATGGGTGGATTAGCTAGATACTGTTTAATCTGTTGAAACCCTTGTTCACACTCTTTGTTTCAGTCATAAGTCACACCTTTATGTAGAGTTTTGGTGAAAGGTTGTGACTTGTCAGCTAATTGCAAGATAAACCACCTGATAGATTGGAGCCAACCTTTGAGACCTCTGATTTATTTGATGTTACAGGGTGGTGGAATTTCCATTATAGCTTGTACCTTTTCTGGATCCACCTCAATTCCTTTCACCGAGATGATGTAGCCAAGTAATTTTCTTGAAGTAACCCCAAATGCACATTTCTTAGGGTTTAGACGCAACCTAAATTTCTCCATACGATCTAGTATAGGACCTAGATCAGTGAGATGTGTCTTTCTATTCATACTTTTGGCAAGTGTGTCATCCACATAGTCCTCCATTGTCCTATGCATCATGTCATGAAATATTGTAATAACTGCTCTTTGATAAGTAGCCCCAGCATTCTTTAAACCAAAGGGCATAACATTCCAACAGAATGTACCCCATGCACAAGTAAAAGCTTTTTTCTCTTGGTCCTCTGGCACAATCTTGATTTGATTATAGCCAAAGATGCCATCCATTAATGAATACATCTCATATCCTACTGTCATATCCATGATCATGTCAATATTAGGAAGTGGAAAATCATCCTTAGGACATGCCAAATTTAAATCTCTAAAGTTTGTGCAGACCCTAATAGATTTGTCATGTTTAGTCACTAGGACTATATTAGAAATCCACTTAGCATAATCAATCACTTGGATGAACCCAACTTTCAGAAGTTTTTTCCAATTCTGCCTTGATCAATAAAGCTACATGTGGATGCATCTTTCTAAGTTTTTGTTTGACAGGTTTCACACCTGGTGCTATGGATAAGTGATGAATAATGAGATCAGGATCCACACCTGGCATGTCAGAATACATCCATGCTAAATTTATCTTTTTCTCTTGGAAATTTTTTATAAATTCCTTAAGTTCCTTTGTAGATAATGACTTGGCCACATGAATGATATGTGGATGCTCTTCTGTCCCTGGATTTATTGACTAAGTTGGTTCAATTAACACTGATGAGCGTTCCTAGAAGTGACTCAAAAGTGCATCAAGTACCTCACCCTCAGGCACCTCAAAGAGGTTTTTAGCTTCGGGTACGTATTTTCTTTTTACTTTTTTTGGCTCTGATACTGCCACAATGTGGTTTTCACCATCAGAGCGCTTATTTTTTCTTCTTTTAATTTTCTGACTAAGGTACTTGATGTCAGCCTCAGTCATGTTGACACTTTCTTCACTAGTGGAGGACATTACGGGCTCAACAGTGTGAAGGTAGCAGGCTAAAGTGTAATCATTCTAGAATGTAGGGACTTCACTAGATGAAGAAGGGGAATTCTAGTCTATTAATTTAGGATGTTGGAGGGAAAGAGATGTGACAGGTTCAAGTGCGTTCATAGTATGGTCATCAAAAGCATTAACTAGCAAGCTGAGAGCTAGAACAATCTCGTCCAAAGGTGTGTTTGAATCCTTTTGATCCCTAACAATCGAAGTGGAAGACATGTTAACACCTATAGACTCAAACTCATTAGGATTTTCACTAGACCCTCACTTACATCGAGAAGTCTTTCATAAGATCTTGCTGACAAACTATCAAACTCATACTCATGAGAGTTTAAATCCAAACTCTAACTTGGGTGCTTGCACCATGAAGGTTTTTGAGTTCTTGCAATACTAGCTTGTTCTTGAGTCAACCGTTCTTGAAATTTTGGTGGTATGTACTGTTCTCCTTTGAAGTTAGGATCTTGTAAGTCTTTCCATTGCTCAAAAGTTAGTGTCTCAAATGGAATGTTTTGACCAGAATCACTATCAATTTTAGCAGTACAAGTACATGGCACAAACTTATCTGGATCAACAAAGAATGCTGCCAGGTCTGGAGGGATGGGATAAGGAAAGCAATCCTCATCTGAGCTGTCTTGCATAGTGTCGACTATAATTGTGCCTTCAGGTTCTGGTGTAGGCTCTACTTTTGGAACAAATTTATTGATCCCTAGATGAAACGGGACCTTTTTGAAACCTAAACCAGTGGTATGTTTTGTCTTTTGACCTATAGCTTGGATAGGTTCCACTAACCCATTGCCATTCACACCTATTGAGCCACTTCCTTTGTACCCAAAATGTTTCATTATCTTAAGACCCTCACTGTTAGGATTTAATTCACGAGCTGGGGTAGTTTGTTTAGCTGTGTTCTTTCCCTTACAAAGCCAAGCCTTGATATCTCTCTCCTCATCCTCATCTTCCAATGGTATATTAGACCGTACAAATGTACCCTCATAAACTATCTCAGGGGTAACAAAAGATTTGTTGTGTCCAGAAGGTCTCCCATAAGATCAAGGAGACAGGGGTAGAGCTGCTAATGACAACACGGGTTCCATTTGATATCCACCCATGCCTATATCTATTATTTTTAGTGTCTATTCCATGTCTTTGAGCTTGACATCATAGATTTCTATGTATTCTCTATTAGTTGGAACAAGACTGTCAGCTGATTGAGTGAGAGCATTACAAGAAGAACCCATGCTAGCGGGAATGGTCACTTCTGTGCCTTGACAAGAAAACTTGATACACTGATGGTATGTAGAAGGAACCACTTGCATCTCGTGGATCCATGGTCTTCCTTGAAAAATATTATATGCAAGAGGAAGGTCTAGCACCTAACATATGACATCTCTTTGAACTGGGCCAACCCGAATGGGTAACACAACTAGACCTTTAGATGTTCTCTCTTCTTCATCATAAGCTTTTATGGTAATTCTCTTGTGGGAATATATGTGATCCTTGCCATAACCTAGTTGAGAAAGAAAATGAGCAGAGCAAATATTAAGACCAGCACCATTATCAATGAGCATGCGACAGACTAGCTGTTTGCCGATCATGACTTCTATGTGCAAGTAAGTATTGTGCGGGTGAATAATTGAGTGATAATCTTATTCAGAGAAGGATAAATAATGAGGCGAGGTCAAATGACCCACCATGGATTGAAACTGATCCAAATTGATATCTTTGGGGACATTAGCTTTAGTGAGAGCTTTGTCCAGAATCTGCCTATGAGCAGGCGAGATTTTCAATAGCTCAAAAATAGTTATCTAAGCATTGGTCCTTTGAAGCTAGTCAATAATTCTATAACCAGTAGTAGGGGGTGTAGGGAACACCTTCTTGGTTTTGTTGGTAGAACCAACAACAGTCTTATCCATAGTTTGTTTTGGCATGGATGTAGCAGTAGGAGGGTTAGGACCCTTGATAGAGATTCTAGCATTAGACCTAGTAACAATGTTCGCAATATCTCGAGATGTTTCAAATTTAGATAATTGAGACCCAGGGCCTCTCAAGACAAACGAGGTTTTGGGTTTAGAAACAATCCCACTTCTCTTGCTAGTGAACATATTGCAATATTCCACTTCCACTGGTTCAATCATGTTGATCACATTATCATAAGTGGTATTTGTGTATTTAACTTTGGCATTATTATTCTGAGCATTGGAGGATTCACCTTTCTCATGATGAGGAAAGGGATCTTTGAATGCTTGATGATCCAAATTCTTGTTATGATTCTCCACAACGATAACCTGGTTATCAATCAAATCTTGAACTTTATGTCATAATTGGAGACAAGTAGCAATCTTGTGACCTTTTTTTTTATGGTAATCACAGTAAGCATTCTCATTCCACCAATGAGGTCTTGGGTGCGGATCATATAGACATTTCTCCAAAGGAGCAAGAATCTGATTTTGCACCAAAGTTTTGAAAACCACATCAAGTGGTTCTCCCAAAGAGGTAAATTCACGCTTGGGTCGCACTGCCCAAGGTTTGTTGCCAGAAAATTTAGAAGGCTGTTGAGTATTGATTGTAGCCTTTTTGACAGCTTTGGTCGCTTGTATACTCAAGGTGAGATTAAAGACCAGTTTTGAAGAATTTGAATTCACATTATCGACCACCCCATAGTTCACAACATCTCTATTTTTGTTGGAAAATTTACCTTTGTCTTTGTTGGACGATGAGGAATTTTACTTGTTATCTTTATACAAGGTCAATTCACCTTTTTTAACCATGAATGCTTCTATTCTCACAGCCTATTTTATCATACTATCAAATTTAAGGGGACCTTGAAGTTAGACTTGATACCCGAAGTAAGGGGTGAGATTATCCAAGAATATATCGAGTTTCTCAGACTCGGGTATTTTGTGAGGCTACTTTGTGCAAAGTTGTCTCCATCTTTTGAGAAACATCAAGAATGGTTCCCCTTGCTTCTACTTAAAGTTGCAAAGATCCCTTATGTTGACAGGATATTGAATATTATGAGAATAGTGTTGCATAAAAAGATTGGCAATCTCATCAAAAGTTTTTATGCCAGTGGGAAATCGTGAGAACCATTCCATAATGGGTCCACACAAAATTCATGGAAAAAGACACATCAAATATGTTTGATCATGTATAAACTCCATCGAAAAGGCACCCAATTCTCTTAAATGATCCTGTGGATCAGTGGTACCTAGATACTTGTCATATTTTGGGAGCTCTACACCTTTGGGAAAAGGTGGCATAACAATGTTCCTATCAAATGGAAAAGGACATATAATTTCCATTATGAACTGTTGCATAGGTTTGTCCTTATCTTTCATAAGTTGGCTGATTTGACCTTGCATGTCTTGAATTATCTTATGCAATTTGGAGGTTTCAGTTTCCTCTTCTTTAGCAACAAGAGTTTCCAATTGGAAGTTCGCAGATAATTTGACCCCTTGACTTGCTAAGTCTAGAAATTATTTTTCTTTGTCTTCTGCAAGGAGTATCTCCATCATCTTAATAAGATCTTTATTAGAATTTGCTTTGTCTATATCGTTTTGAGTTATTGGGTCATCTTCATTTCCAAGAATTTCATAAATGCTTTGAGTTTGATCTTGACCCTGGTGTTGCTCTTGACCTTGTTCATGTTGAGATTGGTCATGACCTTGTGTGTAATCAAAAGGAGACGTCATGTTGTTAATGTGAGATTGTTCCGTGTGCACTCCTTCAGTATGAGAGTGAGAACTCATAGCCGATGTGCTCTTCGGTGAATCAAAAGGATTGAAATGTTGGAATGGATCACTAAGGCAGTGATGGTCGTTAATAGGATTGACCCAAACAGATGACTACTTGTAGCCTTGTTGGCTTGAGAGAAATGGATTACGTTGATTTTGAAACAACAGATTAGAACAAAACTGAAGCACTGGTTTTGGATTCGGACTTGGGTCTGCACTGAATGGGGAAGAGGAACGTGATCACCCCTCTTGATTATCCACTTGAATAACAGGTTTAGAATGAAATTTTCCTTGATTGCAAGGTTTACCTCTACCTACTCTAGAACCGCATATAGGAAAGATATTACCGCTCTTAGTTGTAACAAGCATAGATGAAGCTGATATGAGAGGAAACTTAAGATCTGACTCAGAACTCTGTCTCTAAAGGTATATAAAAAAAAAGAGGTAATAGGCTAGAACAGCCAAGGTGTGAGATGCACCCGGCATGAATCATCAGAGGTATGGCTAGAATAGTCAAGATATGACTATCATGTCACAAGGTACAAACACAAGAAAATAGGATGGAGACAAAGAGACAAGATAAGTTTGAGTATGAATCAGTCAGTTTGCAGACAATGAAGGAACAAGAAATCAAATCCCAGACAAGAGGCAAATAAGGTAGATAAACAAACTTAGTTTTCAAGATAAAACCAAATTTTGAGACACAGTGGGAACTATTCTCTAACAAGATTTCCAGGCTTAGGACAGTTTTAAGATGATACAAATCAGCAATCTCTGTTTCAAGGTGACAAGCACTCATTTAAAAACATGAAGTTTCAATCAAGTAGTGACACAAACAGTAGTCATAAACAATTCCACCAAGGACAAAGCAACCTGGTAGAAACATGGGAGTCTTTGTTTGATGATAGTACGGATAGTTTAAGACTGAAGAACAAACACTCAATTATCCCTACAAATAAAATTGGTTGAGAAGACAAAATATGTGCCCCGCTATCTTATGCGTATGCATGCACCTCACACAACAGTGTCACCCTTGAAAGAGCGCCCGTGTTTTTGTTGTTTCCAAGGACAAAGCATATATATGTTTGAAGGTTACCCTTAAATAGGGGCCAGCGTCATATACCACTTCAAACATCTAGGTGCATACCTATGTCGAGAATCTAGGGGAGAGATTCTTCCCTCTCCTTGCGCACAGATTATGTCTCCTTTTGGAGGTGAACCAGGTAGGAATCTAACTAAGAGAGTGTTTAATAGGATTCCATTCAAAATAACCTCCAGTGCCTCTAATACAGAGCTAGGACCTCACAGCCACACTAAAACTTGTAAGTCACACACCCTTGCAAGCAAGGCTGGGAGCAACGCCGCTCAGTATGACAAACAAGGCTTTCTCATGATGATAGTTGAAATCAATGAGAAAGAAGTTACTATGGCTTTGGAGTCTTTAGACTACAACAAAGTAGTCTTTATTAGAGTGAGGTGGAATCACCGGCGAAAGGTGTGTACTCACTTGGGTCATTCCCGAAGGTTCAACTTCCGGCAGGCCCTCTAAAGGTGACTCAACTTGGTTCGGATTCAAGGGTTTGATTTTCTGATTCTGTCAATGAGAGAAGAGCATACTTCTCTACCTTTGCACCTCACCCAAACACATCAAGCATATTCATCATTGAGATATTTTCACTCCACCAAGTCCACAAGTCTTTGGGTTTCTAATTCTCTCAAAGACAGAAGAGCATAATCCCCTAACAAGTAGAAGTGCTAAAGATTCGCTATCTTGCTTTGCTTCCCCAAGGATCCGTCATGCTAGCAACATCTAGGTCTCAATTTCATCCATGGGCATCACTTCCATGTAATGAAGAGCCTATTACCCTACTTTGCTATCGGGATCCTTACAAAATTTTAACAAAGCCCTATTTAGACTATGTGAATAAAAAAATAGTAAACAAACATGACGTTTTAATTATGCCTTTGACTATCGTCCTGCAAGTAAACCGTTAGAAAATTTTGATCTTTGGAAAGAAAACCTGCAAACCACTATTATGCTGTAGTAGAAAACCAGAAATAAAAAAATTAGAGTAGAAGCAGATATCAGAATAGAGAAACAATAGATTAAAAATTCTGAATTTTAAATGTTTGTCTGTCAAAGTTCGCGCGAGAAAGTGCTTCGACGCGCATGAAAAAGTACTTCGATGCACACGAGCTTTCTATTTTCTCATGTGAGAGAGTGCTATTGGGAGCAAAACTTCACGTGGCTCGATGCAAAACTTTGCGCGAGACTCTGTACTAGTGCAGTACGAACGTACAACAAAGCTGAAAAAACACAGTCAAGAAGTTTGAAAATGAGGCCATAAATCATTTTTTCTGCCCCACGGTGTGCGCCAAAATGTTATAAGTTGAATGTGGACCTCCAAATTTGGCATAAACACAACATAGTCATTATACAATCATTCAATTCACAAAAATGAACATGAATTATTCATCTTTCAAACTCGATTGAAGCGACCTGTTGCCTCCTAATCAGTTGGGGATGTTGATTTTACCCTCAGAACGAGAGCTAACAACCTGACCATTTCTAACATGGAGGATTTCTAGAATGTACGAAAGGACCAATTTGCCATTACTCTATGAAATTGAAATTGCAACTAGTCTATGAAAAAAGATGGAATTAATCTATGAATTGAGAAATAATTGATCTAGAACTGAATTACAACTAATTTATGGAAACAAAATGCAATTAATTTAAGAAAAGAAAATACTCTTATTCTAGGAATGAAATGCTTGTAATTTAGAAAAGAAATTGCTTTTAAACTAGAATTGAACTTGTCATTAATCTAGAAAACTTTGAGAGAATCAAATTGAAATGTTAGACATATAAATGAATCATAAATGGAAGCAATACATCTTTAATTCCAATTGAAACTAGCCTATTATGCAAATTTTAATCTTAAAGAATGAAAGAAATTAAATGCAAAATTGACTATAGATTTGATGCTCTCCAAAATCACCCTCTCTAATGAAGAAAAAGAGGTCCAATTTATAGAAAACCATGGAAAGAGAGTGAAGAGTTTCTTGAAAAGAAACAGTTGTCTCTTCATTCTCTTTTGAGATAAAAAAGTAAAGATTATTTAAATAAAAGGGTGAATTATTGCCACATGAGTTCCCTTTCACATGGAATTATGGAATTCCTTTTTGAAGATAATTCATCCAATAATTAAATAACCTTTCAATTTCTCTTATGTATATTAGCCAAAGGGGGTGGAATTGATTTAATTAAAAGCACTTAAGACTTTAGGATTAAATCAATTAATCATAGGTTTTTTTAAGCTAATAAACTCTGAGAATTTAGGAATTAAATATAATGTTAGATTTATGCAAATTTGGATTTTCTGCATTTGAAACTCAGTCAATTAAAGTCAATTAGGAGAAGAATTTTCCTAGTACAATAGGACTTCAAAGATGAGAAAATTGAAGGAATGCACCAAAATTGATTAGGATTATTAGGTGACAATTTTTGGGTGTTACAGAGTGATCCACCAGAGATTTTGGAACAAAAATAGAAACTTCTCCAACCTAGAGACCTGCCTTAACAAACATTGCAGGAGTAGAAGACTTTATGGCCGATTTTTCTCCTAGAATTTATGACCTCCTTTTGGTAGTGGAAGGGTTGACCTCGACACTATAAGTTCTTGTCACTTCGTGGGTCCCCACTAGTGGGTCCTTGGAAAGATCTATTTTTTTCTTTTTCTCCACCAGAGAAGGGTTAGGCCCATTCCCTAAGACATTCTCACTGACAATCAGTGGTCTTAGAATCGACGACCTGGGAGAAGGTCGTGACAACACTTCCTTTGAAGAAATCATAGGTACACCCAGTAGGGGTGGGCAACAAGTTGTGACAACCTTTTAAGGAGAAAAGGTTCTCCTTACCGCACATAGAAGGATCTAACAACTACAATGTTAGACCCAAAATAGGTACTAGAGAAGTTGCCAAAGGATTAACCATATCTACCGTAACATTCTCCAGACCTGTGCCAAAACTAGAACCCTCAACCAGACTGACATGCTTGGCTTGGGAACCCTTAAAATTTGAAAATTCTCTCTCGCTTGATGCCTCTCCCATTTCTCGTGCATGTAGAATCATGATTTTTATAACATTGGATGAGGTTTATGCCTATAATTGTTTTTAAAAAAATTGAATAAGAATGGTCATAGTTTTATAATTTTTGAAGTTCAATTTTTAATTGCTGAAAATACTGAAAATCTAGGGTCTAGTTCCCACCAAAAAAATATATGCAAATAATCTTGTTTTCCTCTTATTTCAGAATATCTTTAGATGAAATGTATAGCTAGTGTAAAAAAAAAAAGATTGGTTTTTGGTATATATTTTGTCTGTTATAACTATTCAAAGTCAGAGTTACCCGAAATTAATAGTTTTTGTCTCCCACCTAATTTTCCCTGCAAATCTAGACCATTTAGAAAACAAATTATATATTCTTGAAGATGACTCTCCTTTAGTGTTAAATATAATTTTAAAAATTTTCTGACATGATTTGTTATTTTTTTCTTTTTTTGAACGAGCATGTTCTTAAATGTTAAAATACCTACTTGTAGTTTTTTTTATATTATAATATATTATATGTAATCAAAACACCATAAAAATTATATGACCATAATCTAGACTCCGAGCTCTACAAAAGGGTATTTTTTAGATTTAAAAAAAAGTTGAGTTTTGAAGGAGAATTCAGCTCCAAAACTGACAAGTTTTTCAATTCTCTATTTTTTGCTTATTTGGCTGCTACATGAGATGCCACATAGGTATATTCTGCTGGAGCTGTTTCAGTTGGAACTAAGGCCGACCAAATATGGTCGCATGGATAACCATGACCCTCAAAGCTCATATAATAAAGATTTTTTAATTTAATTAAAAAAATAAAATAGTGATTTATTGCGACTTAAAAAATGTTTTTTTAATAAAATTATTTTTTAAAGAGTTTTAAAGGCATACTTTTGGCATTAAAGGGCAACTACAAATTAAGATTATCAAGGAGGTTTTTTTTTGCAATTTTATTTCTTATTTTAGTTTTTTGGATTTTTCTTTGTGTTTTTAATTAAAGCATTGTTCAATATTGAATTATGAACTTACCAATATTTTTTTTGAATTTTTTTTTTATCAAGGGTATATAGTTTTGTGTATGCACGTGAATTGAAGCTCTCAATTTGAACAATTTGTGTAATGAGGAATAAAAAGAATAGAACAAGAAAATATGATCGAATAAGGATGAAAAAATGAAATGTCATACAAAACGTAATGAAGATGAACTTGTTGAAGTTCAGGAAGGACCTATTGATATTCAAGAAGATGTAATTCAAGTAGAGGAACAAATTGGTAGTTTTGGAGGTGGAAATATATCTTTTAGCATGGGCAATTTGATGGAAATGAATGGGGATTTACTTTTTAGTAAAATTTCATCTGAAGAAATGGTATCTAAAAGCACAATAAAAAAATGTTGCAAAATTTTTTGGGATGAATATTTTAAAAATAAAAGTATGATTGAAAAATAAAATCATTTGCTAGGTTATTCAGGAAAAAGAAATGGCTCCTATTTTAGAGTTGTTAGGTGTTGATAACAAGAAAATCTCAAGAGACAATCGAACAATAGTTGAAAATTTGTAAGATGCATTGAACGACATTAACAACTCAAGTTGAGGAGCTGATTTAAGTGTTGCACGTAGAGCATTGATGACTATTTTATCTAGTAGGAGGTTGACATAGAGAAAATAAGTACATACAATTTTTTATTTATGGAATGTATCTAGAAGAACTGTTCAAAGATATATTAGGAAGAGAAATATGTTAGGGGTAAAAGTACAAACTTGTGTCACACTTTTATAAAGGAAAAGGTCCACAACATGCAAAACTTAAACTTTAACGACATAAAAGTTGCATTTGTGTTTAGAATTTGAAAATGATGTAAACTAATAAAATGTGTAAAATTGGATGTAGTTTATATCTATAATTTTTAAATTTTTTGAATAAGAATTGACATAGTTTTTTAATTTTTGAAGTCCATTTTTTAATTTCTAAAAAATGCTAAAAATCAAGGGTCTAGTTCCCACCAAAAAAATATATGCAAATAATCTTATTTTTCTTTGATTTCAGAATATGTTTTAGACGACATGTATAGGTAGTGTAGAAAAATAGAAAGATTGGTTTTCGGTATATATTTTGTCTATTATAACTCTTCAAAGTCGAAGTTACCCAAAATTAACAGTTTTTGTCTCTCGCCTAATTTGCCCTAGAAAATATATACCATATAGAAAAAAAATTATATATTCTTGAAAAGGACTCTCTCCTCTAATGTTAAATATAATTTTTAAATTTTCTGACATGATTTGCTATTTTTTTTTTCGAATGAGCGTGTTCTTAAATGTTAAAATACCTACTTACAGTATTTTCAACATATAATATATTATATGTAATCAAAACACTATGAAACTTATATGACATAATCTTGAATCTGAGGTCTCCAAAAGATTATTTTTAGATTTTCAAAAAAGTTAATTTTTGATGGAGAAATCAACTGTATAAGTGAGAAGTTCTACAATTTTGAAAATATTTCCTATTTGGCTGTCACATAGGATGCAACATAGGTAGTTTCGGCTGAAACAGTTCTAGCCGAAATCCCCTATATAAATGTGTGCCAATTCTTCATCGATAAAATATAGTTGGCTTATATTTATTCATGAATTTTCAGCCAGAATTAGTCTGGCTGAACCTGTTTCAGCCATAATTCATTTTCCACATCGACACCACATTTGTGTCATGTATGTATGACCAAAAATATTTTGGCTGAAACTACAAAAAAGGTCCTCAAGTGCGACACGACTTTGTACTTTTACCCTTAGATGAAAAAATTTAAAATAATTGGGTTAATATTTGTAGACTTCCTTGAAAAGACAAAATTTATGAAGATGCTAAAATATAGGTCATTGAATATTGGACCACTCACTCCCATGTTTCTTCCAATAGAATGGATACTATATAGATGAAAGATGAAGAGACCGGTAAGAAAATTGCACATCCAAAACATTTTATAGATACAACACAAAGTGAATTGTTTGAAGAATTTAAGCAAGAATTTTTAGATGTGAAAATATGTCAAAGAATATTTGAGAGGTTTCACTCTTGATTTGTACGCATAAATAAGGTATGTAAAACTTATTTTTTTCAAAATCATGTTGACTTTCATCTACAGTCGCAATCATATAAAAAAGTTATAACAGTACTTAATTCAGATATGGTCATCCTTGGAAATATGACACAATTTGTGAAGTCTATTTTATGTGATAAATTAAAAGATTTAGATGAGTTCAAAATACAATTTATAAAGAGTGCATGTAATGATTGTAGAGATTTACATAAATTTCTATTGCAAATTGAGAATATTAATGTTTCAATGATAGTTTTGTGGAAGAGATTTGAATATAAGAAATATCAAACCAAGACCGAAGATGAATCCAAAAAAATTATATTGAAGGAGAGTGAATTTCCCTACCTTGAGTTTATGACCAGGTTCCATACTATAATTTATCCACATATCTAGAATTGTCATGGTGCATGATAGCAAGCTAAACAATTTCATGATTCCAAAGATTGTTTTTCACCTGGGTGTATTTTTTCAGTTGTAGATTTCTTTGAGAACTATATATTCTCCCCTCAATAAGAGCTTCAAGCTCAATATTATAATTCTGAGAAAGTTACAATATTTGTGACACTCATAGTTTTGCTTGGATGAGGTAGAAAGTATCGATCTAAATGAACGCATTATCAACAAGGAGGCTCATTTTTGTATCAGCGATGATAAGGTTCAAGATAGGAGCTATGTGGCTCATTTTTTTCAATGTTTTTTGAAGATATTGAAAACTACGAGATAAAGACTTGACAACATTGGATTTGGTCTAATGGTTGTGCAGGTAAGTGTATGTACTTCAATTCATTTTCATTCTCATTTATTACTTGTTAAATTATCAAATGATTACACATATATATATGCATACAAAAACTTAATCTTGCAGGACAATTTAAATTCAAAAAAGGCTTTAATTGGCTAGCTATGCAATATGCTAGACACAATATTAAGTTTTTGTAGAACTTCTTTGAAAGTGGACATGGAAAAGGAGAGCATGATAAAGTAGGAGCATGTGTGAAGCGTGCACTTCACCAACATGAACTTGCAGGTACAAATGACATGAACAGTAGTTAAATATATATTTTGTCATGCCCAAAAATTTACGCTAAAAAATGCAACAACTTTTTTTTTTTTTTAACATAGTAATATTAGTGTCAATAGGGTCTAAGGGGAATCATGACTAAGTGTCAACCTCCCTTAACCCTAGTCGTCTACTAAAGTTAAAGATGCACAAGGTGACGTTTAATCATATGTGTGACTAGAATTAAATTTAGCATAATGCTCAAGGTCTAAACAATGTGAGGTTATAACGGTTCACATGACATCCCATAATTTATTAATAGAGTTTGATGATGTGGACAAGAAGAGAGGAACTCCCTACTCTCTGTCTCTAGGGTCATTCAGAAAATTGAGTATGTTAATAGCTGAAAGATTATGAGTTAAATTATCCCCCCTAGGGTAAGGCACTTCTATAATATTATTTTTATAATAGTCAGTATACTGGCCACATATATTGACCACATAAAATTAACATTTAAGAGTCCCTAAGTTTTATTTTAAAACTTTAATTAGGTTCTCCTCCTTGAAATATTTTCCAATTAAATCTTCCTTTTTAATATCCCAATTTTAAATTAAATAATTATCATATTATTAATGACAGGTCGAATATAATATTTCAAAGATATATTTTTCTAACCTAAGTGTTTATTCTAACTTAATAATTTGTTGCAAATTTCGTTTCGTAAATTCACTATGGGTGAATAATATTATTGTTATAGGAAAATTATTTTAATTCATAACATTTCCCTTAGTTAATATAATTTTTATTATTAATTCACTTACCAAGTTCATCTCAAAAAAATAATCTATTCATATAGTGGCTTAACTAAATTACCTAGTAATACACTAAATAAGGGAATGTAACTTCCCATTAAAAGTAGACAAAAGATAAAAAGAAATAACTTGTGATAACTTAAAGGGAAGAAAAAGTTCCCCCTCTTTTTCCATTTTAAAATGAAATCCCTAACCCTAATTTGAAATTAGGGTTACGGTAGAATATGAAGTGACTAAAAGATTTTTCTTTGTTTATTTTCTCTCCTACAAAATTACTCTCCTCCAAACCCTATTACCCCCCCTTTTTTTTGTTTGTTGCAAGTCAACAATGGAGGATGGATGAACAATAAAACTCGTATATATATCTATATATATATATATACATACATACTATATAGTATGTATATATATATATTTTATTAAACCCTAGCCGAAGATGCATTGCGGTGGAACTAAGCAGAAAATCGTGAGGGAGGCGAGGCATTTAATATTCCAGACTGTGTTTCTTTTAAACATGGCGGGTCGTGGGTTTTATGTCTGTCGCACGGGTTTCAATAGTGGCGGGGGGGGTTCGGCCTTGGCCGACCTGTGAGTGGCACCGGCCCCACAGCCCACCACAGCGGCGGTAGTGCCACCGACTCTGGTGGCAGCTATGGTGGCTGTGCCCACCACTGGCTGCCCCCACTATGTATAAGGTCCGCGAGGGTTGGGGTGGCTTCGCCCCCCCCCCCCCAAATTCATT
>MU224824.1:2323288-2376014 GCA_018584345.1 Thuja plicata
GTTCCTTTTGTTCTCAATCGTTCATCTCCCCATCTCTGGGATTGATCTCAACCATTCATTTCATCACCAATTCCTATATAATAAACCCTTCATAACCATTTGAAGGATCCAGGATTTCAAGCTTACATGCGCCATTACTCCGTCAACATTCAAGCTATCTTGCGATCACACACACGTATCAATTGTCAAATTCTCGACGCTTCTCAAGTCATAGACGCTGCCCCGCCAATATTGAGCATCAAGAACAGCGTTTCAGAAGGAGTAGAGAGAAATAATAGAAGCTTAAGCATCGAAGGGTTTGCATTCATTTGTCTTCCTTTCTCTTGTTTGTACATTTTATTGCTCATGTTTCTATTATTCGTTTAGTAGTTATTGCGTATTCGATTTGCATTCAATTGTGAACCTTTGCTACTAACCCCCACCCTTGGAAAGCTGTGGGAAACTGGAGAGAGAGGCGTACAAATATATATGTGTGTGTGTAAAGTAGGTATACTAATTTTTTTTTTTGAAAAGAAATGATAGCCTCTAAAAAAAATAGTAGCAAATGAATCATGGTATATACATATAATCTTATTTCTTTTTTTTTTGACATGTGAAATATATATTTATATATGTATATATATGTGTGTGTGTATATATATATATATCTATTATTATCTTATGAAATCAATAACCAACAGTAGGTGTGTATCTATAAAAAAAATATATATTTGTTTTGAAATGGAATAATTATTCACTTCTATTTTATTCTTTTTGTAAACTAAATATTTAGCTGCAAGTATGAATCTCTTTTGAAAATAAAATGCCTCTTTTTTTAAAAAAAAAAAAAAAAAACTATACTAATATGGTATGCTTACAAAGTTTCCAAAGTAACATGATTTATAAGCTTCCAAACAACATTATTCAAAGATTAATTCCTTTATATCTAGGATAATAAAAGGACAAAAATACATATTTTAATTTGCAATCTTTTCTTTGCAACAACAATGGAACACAAAATTTTCAAGACTTTCTCAATATATATCTTAGTGTTAAAAGAATTTTTTTTTTAATAAGGGGGCTAATACAAAACACATAGTTTGCCAACACTAATATTTTCTTACAAAATGCTTTCAAGAAATACTTAAAAATTAGCCACATGGCTCTTACAATAACTTTCATTTTCAATCTATACTACTAACTTATGCCTTATGGTTTTTTTTTACAAAATCATAATATGATGAACATAACTATTACATTTTATTTTCTTCTATGTTCTCACAAAACTCCAAGGTGTCTCCAATCTCCATAAATCTGCAAACAAGAGCAAAAACAAGGGAAAAAAAAAACCATGGGGCTGCTCTGCACCCAACCTAGCCTCTTATGAGGCCACCCCCGAGCTTGGGGAACCAAAAAAAGGTGGGGAAACACTCATGAAACTATTGGAAAGTTGACTTCCTAAGGAAGCATAATTTATTTTGTGTTGTCAATCATGGCAACAAAGTCATACTAAGTTTCTGTCAAAGATAACTTAGGAGATAAAATGACTAAGTACAGAATACAGAGCAGTCAGATAGATACAGTGATCAACACATCAGCGCATATGCTAGAAATCACACCAAAGGATGCGTGCTTAGGTATATACTCCATGGTATAAATACATGCTATATCCAAACACGCAAGGTATGAAAAAGATACAGACAGATTAGTACACTACAGTCCAGGAAACAGTCCAAAATATAGAGCACAGAAGCCGACTACTATTTTGGTCAGCGTGTATTATTTTATGATGCTATGCACCTTTAGTTATAAGTTTTTTATGATGTAATTAATGTTGTTGTAAACACGCTTGAGCTGACTTGTTCAGACACATTGTATATTTTGTTAAGAGGCCGACTAAGTGTTATGTTTTGGGTCGCGCCTATTCGTTTGTAAAGATATAAGTATGTAATGTATTGTTATGTTACAACGTGAAAGAGAAGTTGATTATTGTGCAAGAAGAAGTTATAGAGGGACAATATAATGAAGTCAGAAGATGATATAGCTCTTTGAAGAAGTAAGAGCATCCATGCATACACGGAACTGATCAGACAACAGTGTCACTACAACAGTTTATTTTTGATATAGTGCATATCAACATTTAGAGGGTTGTAGCCTTCATCTTAATGGACAGTGAGTCCTTGGACAGTGAGTCCACCACCCTTAACAGGGTTATTGTAAAAGACTCTTAACAGGGTCAGACCCTTAACCAGGTCATTGTACTCAATTTGTAAAGACTGCTTCTAACAGGGCAAAAGAATTTTAACAGGTTCATTATACCTAGTACAATATTTTGTGGGTACTAATCCCCACTAGATTTTTCCTCTGATCAAGGTTCTCTGTAATCAAATTATGTGTTATGTTTTCTTGTGTTAAGATTCTTGAATGCATATTTGTTTTATGTTTAATTGGCTGAAATATAATAAATAGATAAACACTGATCCACCCCCCCCCTCTCAGTGTTTCTAACAACAACATCAACAAACAAAGAACATGCAAAATTTACATAAAAACTCCCATTCCAAAGGCTTTTACAAAGGACCATTTAAGGATCCTACTTGGGGTGAAGTGGACCAAGTACCCAACGGAGAAGGCCATCCCAAAACATAAAAATCTTAGCCTTCACATGGCTGTCCAAAACACTCTCACTTCTAAAATAATTTCAAACCCTTATGACCCCCAATGAAACAATGAGGGAGGCTTCATGGAGCCCATACTCCATGCTTTTTCCCTCTCCTCCTCGAGGAGAGACTCTACACCAAGGGTTGTCATAACTCCTCCACCCCCAAGACTACTCTTCCCTCCCAAGGGTGAGTGAGTCTTGATACTCCCATAACAAAACATACAAAGGAAAAAAAAATAAAGGAAAAGATTTTCAACAACATCAAACATTACAATAACAACAAGATTCATGGCTTTCAACAAGCCCATAAACATATCAACAATCCCATAACAAGAGCACATAAGATTACAAGAGAGAGAGAGAGAGAGCGAGAGAGAGAGAGGGTTGCACAATATCCACCAACCTAAAATCCAAGCTTAAGGAAGAAAGTTGTAGAAGAGCTCCCTTTTTAGCCAAATCCCTCCTTCCAAGATCACCAACTCTAGCTATGTCCCTAAGTTAGGGAGTGGGTGTTCAAACTCTCCAACTTGGAGAGTTCCCACTAAAAAGCCACTAGAAAGCTCATGGGGAGAAGAAAAGTTCTCTAATTGGTCCCTCTTCCCTAAAATCTTACACCTTACCAAAAATGGAACTAAAGAAGGAAGCTTCAAAAAGGTGAGTTATGTCTTAACACAAATTTGGAATGGTGTTCTATCCAAGTCAAGCCTCACAAGACTTAATTTTCGTCCAACTTGAGAAATCAACTTTTTGGAAGGGGCACATGGTCAACTAGAGGCTATCCTAGGGTTAAAATGGCCCTTAACTATTGGTATAACAAGTGGGCTACCTAAAAATGACCCCAACACACCCTTGGACACTTCACAACCCCTCTAAAAGTCCACTCTAAGAGAAATTTCGAAATTCCAATGAGGTGACCACACTCCCATATCCCAACCCAAGGTATGCATATGGGGATTAACTAATGTACTAATCTAGGTAGGTGGACAACCATTCCCAAGTTAACATGTCATGGCCTTAAGTAAAAAACACAAGTGTCAAATGACACACACAACATTTACACATCACTAGGCCATGTCATATCCACTTAGGCACAACTCACAAGGAATTAAGAAATACATTTAAAGATTACACTTCAACAAACATCCAAATACATTTACGAATAAAATTACGAAACAATGAGGTCTTGTCTCTCATCAAACGCAACCTTGGCTCAATTGAGTTCACATATCCCTTTGTTTGGTTCCCCAGATAAAATACCATGGTTTCTTACCTGCACACTCAATTCAACTATCAGTAGTCTGAGGTAATAAATATACATCATAAAGAAATAAACAATATTCTGAATATAAGGACATCATCAACATACTAAGTTTATTACTAAAGATCTCAAGATTACATAATTCTCATTTTAAGCATTTATCATAAGGTAAAATTCACATTGCAAGAAATCAAAATTCAACATCTATATCAAATAAATCCCAATCTCATCAATAACCATAACATAATCATAATGAGTTTCCAAATCAATAGTCTCGGAATAAATGTCCATAATAGAAAACATAATATAGTCCATAAGGTGCATCATAAAGCATCATGTGTCCATACATCCAAAATAATCAAATCTATGGCATAAAGCATAAAGTCCATAATGTCTATAGTGCATCAAAAGTAAAGTATCATATGCTAAATCTATCATAAGCAGAAAACTAGAAAACTATGATGGGGTTCGGGGTGAGGCCTCACATATTTAGATATTTCAAATAATATAATTTCATCTTAGATCCACTTTCTTTAAACCAGTGTAACTCAAGGATGCATTCCTAGCCAAAAACCTAAAGTACCTAGTACCAGGACATCCCTGGGATGAGTACTCTACATACCGGAGTACCCCCACTACCGCTCAAACACTGTCATATTGTGCCCGCACCCATCCCCACACCCCTTGCGTATTCTGATACTTGGTTACTTTGGGATTGTACTTGGGTACTTTGGACGGTACTTGGGTACTTTGAGACTATACTTGGGTACTTCAGGATGGTACTGGGGTACTCCAAGACTATACTTGGGTACTCTAGGACTATACTTAGGCACTCATTTTGATATCAATCATGATCCATATCATGCTACTCATTGTAATTATGATCATCTTTATGATATTAATAATTATCATATTTCATATTTGAACAGTGAATTTTGAATCTTTGATAGAATCATAGAACTAATATAATTGTATGATTATCATTATTTTACTATGAGTCTATGAGTATGTATTTTACTATCATCTATGTTTCTATGTTGAATGTTCAATGGTTCTGGTTCATGTTGTAATTTTTCTATGTTTAAGTATTTCAAGATCCCAAGAACCAACTTGGTATGTTATATTGAAACATCATTTCATAATTAGCATTTCAAGTTCTATATGTATAGATTCCAGCACCCCTAGCCCATCCCCCCTTGTCCCCCCACTATCGTACCCCCTCCATACCAAAATTAAGGCCCTTTTTATTTTCCCATACCCAAAACTCGTCCTGGTGTCCCCATGTCCCGACGTACCCCCGCGTCGGGGTTACACTTCTTTAAACTGATAGTTTAGGAATTTACAGGTAAAATGATAGAGAATTCAAAGAAAATTGTTGAATGGTGTCAAAGTCATTTTTCTAGTCAGGACACTAAATACAACAAACGTTATTTTTGGGAAGTGAAAGGTAATTTATATTTTGTTAGAAAATTCTAAATTAAAATTTAATTTCGTGTTCATCTATGTTATCATATTGTTGATCTAAAAATGTGCAACTTTCATTTCATATTTGTAGACCAATCTAATCCTTACAATTGTCAAAGGATTGTTGGTATTATAATTTTACATCAATTAATAAGTACAAGACAACACATGCCTCTATTGGTTCAAGTAAGAGAAAAATCATGTTTCTGTGTTGACTGAGTTGAGGATAATCCAATGAGGCAATGTGAGAATATTGCAAATAGATATGTTTCATGATGGGATATGAAGGAGTTAATCAGAATGTCTCCTTATGAAGATGATGACATTGACATAAACATTCATGATCCTATATATTCAGCTGATTATGAGCATGTTTATGATTTAGTTGTTACAGGTGCATGCACATACATATTTGATGAATTATAACTGATTAAATTCTTGAAGATGACTAAGTTGATGATCATCAAAATGCAGAAAGATAATGCAAGACATTAAATTAGTTAATGGATTGTATTTTCATTGATGTCAACTTGATATAATTTGATTGGTCACATTAATAATGTCAAAGACTTCAAAGAACCAGAGAGATAAAGGTTATTCTATCTATAATGCTTAAAATCTCAGTATTCACAAAGTCACAAAAGAAACTGATAGAGAGAGAAACCCAAGAGAATAATCACAGTGTTACCCAAGCATAAAACCTGACAGCATTACCGATGAGCAAAACTGAAAGTCACATTGTTGCCCGATGAACAAACAACCCTAACAGACATGATGCCCGAGGACAACTGAAGTTAGACCGAGAAAAGAGGCAGTTAGACACTGATCAAAACTAAAGTTCAAAAATGACAAAAGAGTTAGCTAGCAAGAGCTAAACATGGAGTTAACTAGTTATTTATATTGTTTTCATCGACAAGATAAAGACTAGAGATAAGCTAGAGTTTTAAAGCCAGTTGTTAAGGAGAAATCTGTGGATAAAACTAAAGCAATCCTTAAAGAAAGAATGGAAAAAATTTGGGATCACGCCAAGAACAAGAAAGACAAGGACTTAGAAATGGTCACATTCTTTTCTATAAGAGAGACAAGATACTTCATTATGAAAAGATGTGGGTGAATTAAGAAGAGGATGTTGAAGAGATTACTGTTGAAGTAAAAGACTTCATACAGTCCTGATCAATCATGATGAAGGAAAGAGCTAAAGATTTTTGTATACATCGAGCAATAGAGTAAAAACATCATTGAGTAGAAAGATGTGGAGCAAGGGAACAGTAAGAATACATTGATCAGAAAGGTATTATGTACTTACAATAGATCTGAAAATATACAAGTCTAAGTTGTATATGTAAACAGATCAATTTATTGTTTCAGTTCAACCATTGAGAAAAAAGTCTCTTAACCGAGCAGGATTTAAAAATCCTTTCTATATTGAGATACATCCCAAGGAATATCAAAAATTTTGATCATGAAGATAGCATAGAGATTCCTAATATCAAGTGACAAACTACAATGGGTTTGGTCATGAAGATAGCATAAGATGCCAGATATCAAGTGAAACTATTTTATTAAATCCTCTAGCAAGGTCACACCTAATAGTATGTTTGTAACCTTTAACAAGGTTGGCTCTTTACCAAGCTCACTTCAGAAGAGTGAAAATTTTGGGTTACTAGTCCCAAGTGGTTTTTCCCTTAACAGGGTTTCCACATCAAAAATCCATGTGTCAAATGTGTTTATGAGTCATTACTTTCATATTTTTGCTTACACATTGCTAAAACAAGATTATCGGTAATCACTAAGTTATTTACTGTGTTTTGTTAAATATAGACTGCAAATCGGTAAATATTAAGAATAAGGTTAAACAGTGGACTCTGGGCAGTAGTTATTTGGTAAAGAAGTTTTAAGGCATTCTTGTAAGGACAAAAGATAACTAGAGGTTAAATGGAGTAATTTTTAAGGCCACTGATTCACCCCCCCTCTTATTTATTTCTAACAATTGGTATCAGAGCTTTGTGTGCTTAGAAAGAAGGTTTCAAGACCTAAGCTAAAGATCATAAGATGAGCAAAAGGGAAGTGCCTAAGTTGAACAAGGACAACTTTGCATCATGGCAAAGAAGAATAAGACTCCACTTATCAAGTATTGGAAATGATGTTACTCAATACTTGGATACTGAATATGTGTTTCCTAAAAGACCTCACAGACTTGATCAATTGAGAGAAAAGCATGAGCACAACTCTATGATGATAGAACTTTCTTCCTCACTCTCCGATGCTGAATTTGAAGATGTCAAATCATGTACAACTACAAAGAAAATGTGGGACAAATTGAAGCTAGTACATGGAGGAGATGCATATGTGCTAAGGGATAAATCGGAGAGCCTAAGAGGAAATTTTGATGACCTAAGAATGAAATAAGGAGAAAACATCACTCAGTACAGTAGTGGAATCAAAGAGGTAGTCAATGCTATCCGAGGAGTTGGAGGTGTACTGGAAGAAGAGATAGTGGTAAGTAAAAATCTCAGAACCCTATTTCCTGTATATGCTATTAGAGTATCTTCTATACAAGAGATGAGAGCAGTAGCAAATAACAATGTTACTCTAGATAGTCTGATTGGTAGACTGATTTCATTTGAGATGAATAACTTTGACAATAGTGTCTTACCATCTATTGAGTCTGCATTCAAATCTTCATTGAGAATAAGTAAATCAAGTCATAGAAGAACTATGATAAATAATAGTGAAAGTGATAGTGATGATGAAGGACTTGATGAGATTGAAGCACTAATGGAAAGAATATTGTAGAGAGGAAAAGGTAAATACAAAGGTAAAATACCACTTGTATGTTTTAATTGTAAAGAGATTGGACACTTTGCTGCTAGATGTCCAAACATAAGAAAAGATGATAGAAGTAATGACAGATCCTATGAAAAGAAGTTTGATAGAGGTGATGACTGAGATTACCAAAGAAACTGATAATCTAAGAGAAGAGATACCTGAGACTACAAGGACAAAGGAAAGAAATCTTGTTACATAGATGAGAACAAAGCTGGTAATACTGACACCAAATCTGATGAAGAAATTGAGACAGTCTTTGTTGCTATGAATGATAATTCAGACGAAGAAGAAAGGTATGTATAAATTGCACTCATATCTAAGGTTAGCAAGACTGATGTCTAGATTATAGATAGTAGTTTTACTCATCATATGACTGGTGATAAGGAAAAGTTTGAAACTTTTGAATATTAAAATGGTGGATCGGTAAGAATGGGTAATGAATCAACTTGTCCAGTTGAAGGTAAAATACCTATAATGTTGAATAATCAAATCAGATGTGAGAACTCATATTGGGTGAATGGAATTAACTATAATCTATTGAGTGTTTCATAGTTGAATAACTTAGGACACCAAGTTGCATTTGTGAACAGAAGAGCAAAGATCTTCACTGAATCAGGAAGCTTGATCGGTACTGGTGAGCAGAAAAAAAAAAACCTATTCTATCTTGATGATATGAAAACCACTTGTTTAATAGCTAGAAATGAAGTCATATGGTTATGGCATAAAAGATTATGTCATGTAAACTTTGATACCATGGTTAGGATAAGCAATAAAATAAGTGTAAGAGGCTTACTGAGAATGTCAAAACTAGACCATGTCATGTGTAAGAATTGTCAAAAAGGTAAAATGAGAAAGTATAGTTTCAAGAGAAAAGCCTACATATCTACTGTCTTTCTAGAATTAGTCCATACTGACCAATGTGGACCCATGAGAACAAAGAGATACTATGGAGATAGGAATTTTATTCTCTTTGTTGATGATTATTCTAGAATGATGATGGTCATGTTTCTAAAAGAAAAATCAGAAGCATTTAAGATGTTTAAATGGTATAAGGCTATTGTTGAAAAACAAAGTGGCAAGGAATCAAAATGCTTAAGATCAGATAGAGGAGGAGAATTCACTTCAAATGAATTTACTAACTTTTTTAATGAGTATGGTATTCAAAGATAGGTTTCTGCACCAAGAACACCACAACAGAATGGAATTGTTGAAAGAAGAAACAGATCAATTGTTGATTGTGAAAGAACATTGATGATAGAGAAAGGAATCACTCAAACATTCTAGAGAGAAGCTGTCAGTACTGATGTATACACATTGAACATAGTATAATTGAAGAAAGACACCAAAAAGACACCCTATGAGCTATGGTATGGATACACACTCCCAATGTAAGTTACTTCAAAATTTTTGGTAGTCAATGTTATATTTTGAAAGAAGAAATAAATTGAAAGCTTGACTCCAAAGGTGAAGAAGGAATATTTCTAGGGTATTCTACCAAGAGAAAGGCATATAGATGTGTTAACAAGTCCTCTAACAAAATAATTGAAAGTAAAAATGTCAGAATAGATGAATTTGTAGAGAAAAATGACGAGGAAAAAAAAAGGAGCCTAAAGACTACAATAGGTTTGTTTACAATGAACAACCTCACACTCTACCCAAGCAACAGTGTATTGCTACTGAGCGACAAAACACTACACCTAAGAATCAAGGTGCAAATATTGAGAATCAGGGAAATGCTCAAGATGCTGAACAGAGCGATGAAGATCAGAATGAAGGTCAAGATGATGATCAAAATGATGAACAAAGACCTGAACGAACACTTGCCAAATATGTCAAAAGACACCATCCACAAAATTAGATCATAGGAGACACAAAAGGCTGGAATGAAAACAACAAGTAAGTCACTAAATACTAGATGTTTAATCTGTGATTTTGAGCCTAAATCTATGAATACAACACTAGAGAATCAAGAATGGATTGATGCTATGAATGAAGAGATAGAAAAAATAGAGAAGAACAATAAATGGACATTAGTATTGAGACCAGATGACAAGAATGTCATCGGTACCAAACGGATATTCAAAAACAAGCTGAATGAGAATGGAGAAGTCACAAGGAATAAAGCAAGGTTAATATGCAAAGGATATGTACAAGAAGAATGTATTGATTATGGATTAACCTTTGCACCAATTTCTAGACTAGAAGGATTGAGAATCCTAATTTCTTATTTTGCCTACAAAGGAATCAAGGTATACCAGATGGATGCCAAGTCTGCTTTCCTAAATGGAATACTTGTAGAAAAGGTATACATTGAACAACTAGAAGGGTTTGTTAATCCTGACAAGAGGAACATGGTATGTAGACTGTTGGTGCTCAAATCAATAGATTGGATTTCCTATGGACTTTCCAATCCAAATCTGGGAACCCAAGTAATTTTTCCAACTAACAAGTCACAACCAAAGCAATGTTGGAACTTCTATGATTCTGGCTCTACAAAACCAAGGCTGGCAGGCCTATACCTTTACTTATCCTTCAAGTTACAAGGATTTTTATAGAAGATAATAAAAACTTCAAAATTCTCTCTCAAGTATGGCCAGACACTTAAAACAAATCTAACTGGAAGCAATATATCATGAACTATAAACTAAAATACTTTAAGTAATTGAAAGAATGTTTAGTAAATGCGTATGTAATTTGAAATGTATAGATAGATAAGATATCACAAAACTATAAAAATTGAACTAAATAACTATAATCCAAATAATGATTAGACCAGTGCCTTATTCTACCATGGGCAATAGAGTCAAGATCATTCCAATCTTATGTTCAACCTCAGAGATAGTTTTACAAGAAAACTTATCACTTCAAAGGTGTTATGGAATGAACATGTAACCTTGAAACAAGTTCAGAGATATTTCAAAAGGATATTACTTCTCAAATGATATACCAATTGATTGAGGCCTCAATCAACAGAATTTAACCATGCAAAATAAGAAAAACCAATTGATAATAAAGACTATGAACCGGATCAGGAAGTATGCACATCAAACTATCACTTTGAAGAAGTTCTATTGATTTATCCGAGGGACTAATTGTAAAATGATAATGAAAATATTACACGTGTGAAAGAAAAATGACTTATCTTTATTATTTTGGAAAAAATATTACATCTAGGTCCATGTTATAGTTGTTGATCCAAAACTATCCAAATATGTGAAACTATATTATATTGTATTGTCTTGTCTCTTTAAATTTTACACTATGTATATATATGTGTTTGAGTGGCTTTCACACCTCTTTAGGGTGAAAAGACACAACCCTTATTACAAATTATTTTGAAAAAACAATAAACTAACTACCTAACTTTCGGATTTGGATTTGGTTTAAAATCCAAAACACCTCATGAAAAGATAATATTTCTTTTGGAGATAGGAAATTTGATTTCCCGAATTGGGTCGGTTTTATATTTTTAAAAGTCAACCATATTCAACCTCTGTCGACATAATCTTTGTAGCATGTTAAAATTCTAGCATTTTTTGAAGGCTTTGATAAGTTAGTTCCATTTATTTGTGTCCAAAAGATTCCTTCCTTTGATTTTTTTTAATTTGAGGAAACTTGCTTCTTGATAATGGATTGGGACTTCTAAATTCTCAAAATTTAGGGTACCATCAGTGTCTCTTTCTAGGGATGTATACTCCCTATGAGCATAGCAAGATTCCAGCTATCTCTGGAGAAGCAGACCAAGTATCCACACTTAATCTAATGCAAAGTGAAATTTGGT
The DNA here is from genome assembly GCA_018584345.1 of Thuja plicata. Classification (NCBI taxonomy): domain Eukaryota; kingdom Viridiplantae; phylum Streptophyta; class Pinopsida; order Cupressales; family Cupressaceae; genus Thuja; species Thuja plicata. The sequence continues at coordinate 2,335,262 of MU224824.1, forward strand.
GTCCCTAGGTCCCCCAGAAAATGAACACTAATTCTTTCCTCTATCAAACACATAAGTCTGATCATGTAATACTTTGGATCTTCCAAATACGATGACACAATTCTCGTGGACAATATTCATTTCTTTATTAACACACTTTGACTTTTATCTACCCTTAGAAAATTCACTAGGTGCACTATAGTCCTTGCTAAATAGAAGATCCCCATGCATTTGATCAACCCTAAAAGTAACTAGATTAAGATCTTCTACTTGGATGCCTTTACATACACAATCTTTCCTATAGTCAAGATGTTGTTTCTCTTCATAAAAAGGATTTGGAGATAACTCACATTCAGGAACTTCCTTCTTATCAAGAATTTGATTAGATAGGATACTCAGATAATTTTTAGAACTAATCTTCAACACATTCTCCTCATTATATTTGTTTGATTCCATCTCATCTTCACATGTTTGATACAACTTCTTCTCATGGGATGAAATATTGCATGTCTTGCTTTCTAAATGCACTTCCCCATACATATTTTGAGTTTCATCATCTTCAAAATGATCACTAGGACAACTATCTTTATCATGATGTTGATGGACTTGATTGCATAGAAAATATTCTTCAAATAATAGATTCAAGGATATAGAGAACTCGGGCATATCTCTATGAGAGATTTCATCTGAAACTTCTTCATGTTCATATGTTGTATGATGTTCCATTTCATCTCTGTTATTTGATTCCTAAAATTTATCATCTTCTTCATCTAGTACCCCCTGAGTATGGACTGATCCATCAACTTGCTTTCATGGTGCATTGAGAAAGAAATTTGACCACTCTTCTCAACATGTTTTTGATATTCCATGTCTAGTAAATATGAGATTTATTTTGTACTGACAAGATCTTCTTCCTCATAATCATGGTCATTGATACTTGTTTCCATGAAAATCTTACCATGTACAGATTCTTCTTCAACCTGATTTGAATTTTCTTCCTCTATTTCATTATTCTTTTCTTTTCTCAACTCCTCACATACTTTCTCAAGAAAAATTATCAATTGAGAATCATTATATATTCCTAACTCATGAAGTTTATCTGTTAATTATCTTCCCAGAGGCCTGATATTTGAAGGTATTTCTTGATAAATCTTTATCATTCTCATGAAAAAATGTATTGGAGGTTCACCTTCATATCTTTCCAAATTGAAGAATGTATGCAAAGGGGACACGTACAATTCTTCTTCCAAAATGTAAATTGGATCTTCTTCCATGCTGCAACTTTTGTCTTCATACCATTCATAACACATGTCTGCTTCACCACTGACATCATGAAACGTATAAAGAAACCATTTCTCAAACTATCTCCATGATGAGATACATTGTGTGGGTAGTGATTCATATACTTGTCAGGCATTATCTTTTAACGTCCTGACAAATAGTCTCATCACCTAATCCTCTATAGAAACCTCATAATCTTCTATGAATTTATAAAATGCATCCAAGTGTTGTAGTGTCGATTCATCCCATTCTCCATGGAAATTTGGTAGAAGTTGTGAAATTTTAGGGGATAACTTATTTGGGATGCATTAAAATCTCCTAAGATCCAATGACCTTATAATATCAGGAATAAAAGGATTTCTTTGAAATGATGGATACATTTGAAAAAACAATCCACCATCTCCTTCTAAGTCTTCTTCCTCAGTAGATTCACTGATTGAAATATTTTACTGAATAGAGTCGCCACCTTCCTCTTAGAAGGAAATACTTATTGTCTTCTAGATTCTTTTCTCCTAGCATAGCCTAACTTCTATTACCATAAACTCTGAAAAATCATTCTTAATGATAACTTCCCTAGTAGAGTTGCCAATCTATTGGTTCTCAAATCAATAGATTGGATTTCCTATGGACTTTCCAATCCAATGCTAGGAAACCCAAGTGATTTTTCCAACTAACAAGTCACAACCAAAGCAAGGTTGGAACTTCTGTGATTCTGGCTCTACAAAACCAAGGCTGGTAGGCCTATAGCTTGACTTATCCTTCAAGTTACAAGGCTTTTTATAGAATCTAAGAAACACTTCAACCTTCTCTCTCAAGTATGTTAAGGAACTTGAAAGAAATCTAACTGAAAGCAATATATCATGAACTGTAAACTAAAATACTTTAAGTAATTGAAAGAATGCTTAGTAAATGTGTATGTAATTTGAAATGAATAGATAGATAAGATATCACAAAATTATAAACAATGAATTGAATAACTATAATCCAAATAATGATTAGACCAGTGCCTTATTCTACCATGGGCAATAAAGTCAAGATCATTCCAATCTTATGTTCAACCTCAGAGACAGTTTTACAAGAAAACGTATCACTTCAAAGGTGTTATGGAATGAACATGCAACCTTGAAACAAGTTTAGAGATATTTCAAAAGGATATTACTTCTCAAATGACAAACCAATTGACTGAGGCCTCAATCAATAGAATTTAACCATGCAAAATGAGAAAAACCAATTGATAATAAAGACTATGAACCAGATCAATAAGTATGCACATCAAACTATCACTTTGAAGAAGTTTTATTGATTTATCCGAGGGACTAATTGTAAAATGATAATGAAACTATTACGCATGTGAAAGAAAAAGGACTTATCTTTATTGATTTTGAAAAAAATAGTACATCCAGGTCCATTTATAGTTGTTGATCCAGAACTATCCAAATATGTGAAATTGTATTATATTGTATTGTCTTGTCTCTTTAAATTTTATATTATGTATATATATGTGTTTGAGTGGCTTTCACACCTCTTTAGGGTGAAAAGACACAACCCTTATTACAAATTATTTTGAAAAAAGAATAAACTAACTAAAAAATTACTACCTAACTTTCAGATTTGGATTTGGTCTAAAATCCAAAACACCTCGTGAAAAGTTAATATTTCTGCTGGAGATAGGAAATTTGATTTCCCGAATTGGGTTGGTTTTAGATTTTTAAAATTTGACCATCTTCAACCTCTATCAGCATAATATTTGTAGTAGGTTGAAATTCCATCATTTTCTCAACGCTTCGATTAGTTAGTTCCATTTATTTGTGTCATAAAGATTCCTTCCTTTGATTTTTTTAGTATGAAGAAACTTGCTTCTTGATAATGGATCGGGACTTCTAAATTCTCAAAATTTAGTGTACCACCATAGACTACATAAATCCTTGTATGGATTGAAACAAGCACCGAGAGCATGGTTTGAAAGACTTCACTCCTATCTCATAAGTATTGGATTTGTAAGAGCTAGTAAAAATAACAATCTATATTTAAAAGAAGATATTGATGATAATGTTTTGATTACTGGAATATTTTTTGATGATATCATATTTGGGGGTAATGATATGTTATGTAAATATTTTGGTAATGAAATGGGCAAATAATTTGAGATGTCTATGTTTGGGGAGATCAAATTCTTCCTAGGTCTACAAATTCTTCAAAAGGATTCAGGCATCTACATCACTCAATCCAAGTACATCAAGGAAGTGCTAAAAATATTCAAGATGGAAGATTCCAAACCAGTTGGAACACCTATGGCAACCAGATTCAAGCTGAAAAAAGAAGACAAATCACCTGAGGTAAATCAGACCTTGTATAGATCAATGATTGAAAAACTAATGTATATTGTTCATACTAGACCAGATATAGCACATGTTGTTGGAATAGTTGCAAGATTCTCTGCTAATTCCAAAGAATCACATATGAATGCTGTCAAGAGAATTTTGAGATATCTAAAGAATACCAAGGACTATGGTCTCTGGTATAACAAAGAAGGAAAATTTGAGATGCAAGTCTACACCGATGCTGATTGGGCTGGAAACTTAGATGAGAAAAAGAGAACTACTGGAGGATCATTCTTCATGGGTGAAAGACTTGTCACATGGATCAATAAGAAGTAAGGATGCATCTCACAATCTACTGCAGAAGTAGAATATGTGGCTGCTACTGCAAATTGCTCAAAAATTTCATGGATCAAGCAATCACTGCAAGGTATGTATATGAAATTTCTTGAACCAGTGATTATCTATTGTGATAATACAAGTGCAATTAAAATTTCAAAGAATCTATTCATGCATGCTCTAATAAAGCACATTTCTATCAAGTATCATTACTTAAGAGAACAAGTGCAAGAAAAAGAGGTGGTACTAAAATATGTTCAATCCAAGGAACAATTAGTAGAAATATATTCACAAAGCCATTTGCTAAAGACACATTTGAGTATCTGAGGAAAAGATTAGGGGTCCAACCCCTATCTATTGGTCAGTAAGATTACTAGGATGTTGCATCAGCCTACAAGCTATCAGAAGATCATTCATGTTGATGCAAGCAAACAGAAGAACTGCAAAGATATATCAGTACACAACAAGGTACTAATCTGCACCTAAAACTAGAGAAATTTTGGCTACTACAGAGCTTATTGCTGATGGAAAGGAAATTCAAGGAGTATATTATAAAAAGGAAGATCAGTAAGAAAATAACTTTGGAATTAATGTCAAAGGGAGAGAGATTATCCTAGGGAGAGAATATACTGAAGGGAGAGAGATTATATCTATATGAAATATATCTCTTGATTATCCAAAGGGAGAGAGTACATCCATTAGAAAGGAGAACAATCAAAAGGAGAGAAAGAATCAAAGATAAATTCATCTAAGGGAGAGAGTTTGAAAAGTTATACACATCTATCTAGTGAAGGGAATAAAGATTGAAGACACACACTCTGCAAGAAATAAATCTAAGCTAGAAGAGCTTACCAAAAGTTACACATTTGTATTGGTTATAGAACAATAAGTTTGACATAGATTGATGAAATAAAAAATAATATATTTCATTATGTATTAGTATCCTATATATAGTATGTAGTGAGTATGTAGTGTTTCCATCAATGCCAAAGGGAGAGATTGATGAACTATAACTGATTAAATGCTTGAAGATGGCTAAGTTGATGATCACCAAAACATAGGGAGATAATGCAAGACATTAAATCAATTAATGAATTGTATTTTCATTCATGTCAAATTTATATAATCTTATTGGTCACATTCATAATGTCAAATACTTCAAAGAACCAAAGAGATAAAGGTTATGCTATCTATAATGCATAAAAGCTCAGTATTCACAAAGTGACAATAGACACTAATGAACAATGCACATCGACAGACAAAGAAACCTGAGAGAATAATCACAATGTTACCTGAGTATAAAACCTAACAATAATTACCAATGAGAAGAACTGAAAGTCACAGTGTTTCCCGATGGACAGACAACCCCATGGATGTGATGGCCAAGGATAGCTGAAGTTAGACTGAGCAAAGAGGCAGTTAGACACAGATCACAATTGAAGTTCAAAAATGAAAAAAGACTTAGCTGGAAAGAGCTAAACATGGAGGTAACTAGTTTTTTATATTGTTTTCATCGAAAAGATAAAGACTAGAGAGATAAGCTAGAGTTTTAAAGCCAGTTGTCAAGGAGAAATCTATGGATAAAACTAAAGAAATATTTAAAGAAAGAATGGAAAAAATTTCAAATCACGGCAAGAAAAAGAAAGACAAGGACTTAGAAATGGTCACATTCATGTTTATAAAAGAGACAAGCTAATTCATTATGAAAAGGTGTGGGTGAATTAAGAAGAGGATGCTAAAGAGATTACTGGTGAAGTAAAAGACTTCATACAGTCCTGATTAATTAAGATGAAGGAAAGAGCTAAATATTTCTATAGACACTAAGAAACAGAGCAACAACATCACTAAGCAAAAAGATGTGGAGAAAATGAACAGAAAGAACACATTGATCAGAAAGGTATTATGTACTTACAATAGATTTGAAAATTTGCAAGTCTAAGTTGTATATGTGAACAAAATAATTTACTGTTTTAGTTTAACCATTGAGAAGAAAGTCTCTTAACCAAGCATTAAAAATGCTTTCTATAATTAGATACATCCCAAGGAGTATCAAAAAGTTTGATCATGAAGATAGCATAGAGATGCCCAATATCAAGTGACAAACTACAATGGGTTTGGTCATGAAGATAGCATGAGATGCCAGAGATCAAGTGACAAACTATTCTATTTAATCCTCTAACAAGGTCACACCTAAAAGTGTGTTTATAACCTTTAACAGGGCTGGCTCTTCACCGAGCTCAATTCAGAAGAGTGAAAATTTTGGGTTACCGATCCCAAGTGGGTTTTTCCCTTAATAGGGTTTCCACATTAAAAATCCATATGTCAAATGTGTTTATGAGTCATTTCTTTTATGTTTTTCTTTACACATTGCTAAAATAGGATTATTAGTAATCACTAAGTTATTTACTGTGTTTGGTAAATATAGATTGCTAATCAGTAAATCTTAAGAATAAGGTTAAATAGTAAACTTTGAGCAGTAGTTATTTGGTAAAGAATTAAGGCATTCATCTTGTAAGGACAAAAGATAAGTAAAGGTTAAATGGAGTAATTTTTTAGGCCACTAATTCACCCCCCCTCTCAATTATTTCTAACAATGTTCTTTTATTTAAATTGAATTTACTGTGCAAGTGATGTTCAAATTTTATCTTAAACTTTTGATTTGAATTTAACAGAATATGTATTTTTATAGGTGATATTTTTGTTGTGGTTGCGGATCCTGACAATGCGGAAAGTGTAGATTATTATTTGCTAAGATCCACAAAAGAAAAATACAAGTTTCTAGAATAAATTATAGAAGGTGATGGATAGTCATATCCGACTAGTGCAGTTGTTATTGAAGGAACCTATTATCAGGAAAAAAAGATAGAAAAAAATGGTGTTCAATTTATTGAATATATGCTTGGCCAAAAATTTTTACATTATAGTCACTTGGTTATAGAAACAAAGTTGCAATTTGAGACATTGAAAAAAAGAGGACATGGAAATCAAAAGTGGAGGTTGCCTATTGAAGAACATGAAAAAATTTAGAGATAATAAAAGACAGAGAGGATCCATACTATATGTATCAGGAGCTTTAGGATAAACTTCTTTTTGTAGCTCTCATACTTTCATATTTGAACTCTACAATTTGAACTCTTATTTAATGTATTGGATATTGGATATATGCTATTGAACCATATAGTTTGAACTCTATAGTTATGCATTCTTGGTAAATTATGTATTCTTTTATAATGTATATTTTGATGGTTCAATGGTTTTAATATATAGATTTTATGTATTTTGTTATAGCTTTTATGTATGTTGTTACATGTACATGTGCTTCAAGATGGTTCAATTATTTTAATATATAAATATGTATGCTTTTATGTATGTTGATATGTGCATGCTTTGTTATGTATGTATGTGCATGCTTTCATGTATTTTAATGGTTCAGTGGTTTTAATATATATGTTATGTGCTTTAATGTATAACCTCCCCTTAAGACATCCCCTTAAGACATCCTTTTTAAATTACTTTAAATTACTTAAATGACATTGTTTAGATTACTTAATTATATTTTAATGGTTCAATGGTTTTAATATGACCTCCCCTTAAGAAATTCCCTTAAGACGTCCCCTTTTAAATTACTTTAAATTACTTACATGACATTATTTAGATTACTTAATTTTATTTTAAAATGGTTCAATGGTTTTGATATATATGTTATGTGCATGTTTTTATGTCTATGCTTTGATTTATGACCTCCCCTTAAGATATCCCCTTTTATATTACTTTAAATTACTTACATGACATTATTTAGATTACTTAATTACATTTTAAATTGGTTCAATGGTTTTAATATATATGTTATGTGCATGTTTTGATGTGTATGATTTGATGTATGAACTCCCCTTAAGACATCCCCTTAAGACCTCCCCTTAAGACATGACATTTAGATTACTTAATTGTATTTTAATGGTCCATTACATTAGTTAAGGTTGTACATGACATAAGATAATGTATACATAACACGTATAAAAATAACTCTAAAATATGAAATAACACACACACATATAACATACATACATATATGAAATGACTAAAATGAACATGTATATATGTAATGTCTAAAATATGAAATAACACAACACACTCACATATAACATACATATATATATGAAATGACTAAAATGAACATGTATATATGCAATGTCTAAAATATGAAATAACACACGAACATATATAACATGTACATATATATGAAATGACTAAAATGAACATGTATATGTGTAATGTCTAAAATATGAAATAACACATGAACATATATAACATGTACATATATATGAAATGGATAAAATAAATATGTATATATGTAATGTCTAAAATGTGAAATAATACACGCATAGATATAACATGTACATATATATGAAATGACTAAAATTAACATGTATATATGTAATGTCTAAAATATGAAATAACATACCAACATATAACATGTACATATATGTCTGAAATAACTTGTATATGAAATGTCTAGAATAGATGTATCTGAAATAACATGTACATATGAAATGTCTAGAATAGATGTGTCACATGAAATATTGAAAATAACATGTGTGCTCAACTAGGACCATATCTTGATTTGTGACCTTATGATTTTCCACCTCCTCATCTTTGTGTGTAATAAAAGAAATATATGTGTCATGCATACACACATGTACAATAAATTAAATACTTATGATCATAGAAAAATTATGCACAGGATGATCGTCAGGAGTTTGTTAATCTCCATATGGCGCCATACTGTCTAGAATACCCTAGAGAATATATGTATATATATTTTTTAATTCAAATTATTTATGTACATGCGTAAATTTTTTAAATACATCAAAATTTAAATAAATATATATCGTAGCAGTGTGTAATGCTCTCCCGATATCGCTCAAATTTGAATCTTGTACACACACCTCACCGAGATCAATCATGTAAGGACACCTATGCGGGATCAATCTGGTCATCTATAAGCAATTTGGTAAAAATTCAATGAGCTAAATGTGATGAAGTGGGCTAAGTAGATTGGTGAGGTGCATCCTCATCAACTGTAGTCTGTTGAGGAGCTATAGGTGGTGTAGGAATATCCTCCTGTCTCTGTGCACCTTGAGAACTTGATCTAGTAGATCTACCAAGAATGGTAAGGGAAAATGATGGGACCTCCGTGAGAGGAACCCCGTAAATAATTTGTAAATCTTGATATGCACAAAGTAGATCACAAGATAAACATGTGCCCATACGACACAACTGGTCCAAATCTGATATAGCTGCAACTTCTAAGGGAGATGGTATGTCTACTATCTGGTATGGATCATCACTAGAGGATGCATCATGTGTAGGTGGAGGAATGCTAGAATGGGAATGCAACATGTATCTACCCAAATGATTAGATGACATCTCCTAAACCTGTGTTGTGATACTCACAATACTAGAAAATACATCCCTCCTGATCCTATCATCTGGTACACTCTCCTATAGCTACCATTTCCAAACCTTTTGGTATGAACAAAATATTTGGACCCAACTTTCCCACTTATTAGCGGGCACTGGGGCATTAGGCCCTCTGAATCTTCTTGATAATCTCCCCCTCCCCTACCCAACATGACCAGGAAAATCTATATAATCAACATCATGGCACAAATTAAATTTTGCAAACAATTGTTTGCAGAAATATAATGGAAGCTCTTCCTTCTGGGGCCACCTATGATGAGCATCCAAACATCAAGGATATATAAATGGTGCAACAAGGTCATCCTTTCATCTAGTAGTAATATAGCCTCTCACCTGAGATCTTTCCTAGTATTGAGGAAACATGGTCTTCACCATAGCGGCGGAAACCTCTGAGTCAACTTGTCTATACTTCACAGTGCTAGTAATGTTGTGGGATAGATAAGTATAGAATATATCAATAGATATGCTATCATAAGGGTTGTATTATTGAACTTTGTAAATCATACGAACGAGTTCCTCTCTAATAATCTTCACCCTATCCCTATTAGGAAGGGTGGTGGATGACTAAATCCTCTAATCAAGAATGGAAATAGCTCATATCAATATAGCTATGGTACTAGCGAATAAATCCTCCCTTCTCTCTCTAGAATCAACACATCTATGTGAAGAGTGGTCACTACCACCCCCCTAAACACTAGTCTCTCCTGAATCTATAGGTGATTCCCCTCTAGCTGATACCATGTGATACAAAAAATAGATATATGCTCAAAAGTATAAATAGGAATATATACAGATTGCTGCACATATACATGGTCCAATTCTAATTTACTTATGTATTTAAACACATGTGTTACAAATGAATAAACTTGAAAACACTTGAAAACATATACATTTGAAAGAAAAATGATTTAAAATCATATGTACATGTAGATATTTTCTAATGAAAAGATGTTTTGAGTTATGGTTCAATTTTGTCTAGGTTTACAACTAGCCTAGTTTAATGTAGATTAATGTTTCATGTTTAGGTTTAGGGTTAATTTGTTTGTGGTTAGGGTTCATGTTAGTTTCTAGTGTTCTAGGGTTTATGTTGGCTCATGTTCCAGTTTTATGTTGCTTTAATGTTAGGGTTCACATATGTTAGTTTCATGTTAGGGTTCATGTTGGTTTCTAGCACATTAGGGTTTATGTTGGTTCATGTTCCAGTTTCATGTTGGTTTCATGTAAGGGTTCATGTTGGTTTCATGTTAGGGCTTATGTTGGTTTCTAGCACGTTATGGTTTATGTTGATTCATGTTCCATTTTTAGGTTAGGGTTCATGTTGATTTCATGTTAGGGTTTATTTCTCAATTAGGTTTAGGGATCTACTTTTAAATTAGGTTTACATGGTTAGGGTTTGTTTAGTTTTAGGGTTTATGTTGGTTCATGTTCTAATTTCATGTTAGTTTCTAGCTAATGCCATATCATGATAGATAAAATAGATAAAAGAAAACACAAATACATATGTTTGAAATAAAAATGATTTAGTGTTAGGGTTTATGATGATTCATGTTTTGAAGTTTCATGTTGGTTTCATGTTAGCATCCAATATGGTTAAAGAGTTTGATTTTGTAGAAGCTTTGAGTTACAAATAGCTTATGTTTACAACTAGTCTAGTTTAATGTATGGTTTTGATGTAACATTTTTCGTAATATTTTTTTAATATCTACAATATTATGTTTAAAATGTTTTGTAACATTTTCCTAATGTTTTGAAACATATGTAATAAAACTAAATTAATTAACTAACTAACTAACATATTTTCTATACTGGAAAAAAACTAAATGTACATAAAATTATATATTTTTATTTTCTAAAATAAAAAATTAAAACAAAAAACATTAAATAATACAAGTTCATTGAATTAACAAAAATACTTTAAAAAATTAAAAAAACATTTTAAAAAACTACCAAGTTTTGGCTGAAGATCATCAAACCCGCTCCGCAAATGTCAGAAGGTGCCAAGTACAAATGAGCCGCTTGGGGCAAATTTTGGGGTATATATGGTTTTTAAGGGTTCCGACCAAAAATGATTCGGCTGGAACACATTTTCCACATCGACGCCACATGGAACCACATGTGTGCCATGTATGTACGACCAAAAACATTCTGGCTGAAAGTGTTCCGGCCGAAACTGTTCCGGCCAAAAATATTTTGTCTGAAACTACGCAAAAGGTCTTCCAGTGTGACACAACTTCATACTTTTACCCTACACACTTGTTCTGACAATGAGCACATCATTGACATAAAGCAATAAAATGAAAAACTCACCATTGGGAAGTCACTTGTAGTAAACACATAGATCTGATTCAGAGCGTATGAAGTTTGATGTAATACCCTTAGTGTAGGGCTTGCTTAAGCCCATATAAACTTTGTTTTAATCTACAACATAAGTATAGTTCTTCACCATTTTTAATAAATCCCTCAGGCTCCTCCATGTACAGTTCATCTACAATATCTCCATGAAGGAACACTTTTTTAACATCAAGTTGCTCAAGCTCGAGGTCCAAAATTGCTTCCATACCCAAAACCAAATGGATTGTTTGAATTTTCACAACTAGAAAAAAAAATCTCATTAAAATTGATGCCCTTTTGTTGAGAAAAACCTTTTATCACCAATCTAGCCCAATATCTTTTTCATCCTCCATCTTCTTCTTTTAGCCTATAGACCCATTTATTTTTCAAAAAAAACCAATTTGGTGGAGCAGGGACTAAATCCCTAGTATCATTAGTTCACAAAGACTCTAGTTTATCCTTCATTGCATCCATACAATGGACGGAATTCCCATCATGACATGCTTTTTGAAATGTATGTGGCTCTATATGATCAGAACATAAAGAAAATAAAATCTCATAGTCATAAAATTTTGTTGGACATTTTCTCTCTCCAGTAGACCTTCGCAGCTGAATATTTTGATTATTATCTTGACTATGAGTAGCATCAAAACCCTCTATATTTCCAAATCCTTATATATTAGGAAGAATTTTCTCTTTTCCAAACTCCATATCATTGTAGATACTCTGGTATTTGGTTGCAGAAGTTTCCACCCGTGATAGAGACTGGTAAACACATGGGAGAGAAGAGTCCACATGTGACAAAGGGAGGAGACGAAGCAGCAAAAAATTCTCCACATGCGGGATTGTATGCTCCATGTATAGTAGAGTATGGTCTGCGCACGACAAAGGAGGGTGAGGTGGAGGTGTTTTGAATAGAACCTCCTTCTTTGCCACTCCACCGTCATATAATCAGCCAGGCTGCATGGGCAATGAAGCGGCGTGTGGAGTGTGTTAGAGATTTTCCTTTTAGAATCTCACTATTGCAATTATACTTGACTCTTATATTCCCAACCTTTGATTCACACAAGTAAAATTATAATTAAAAAGGAGTAAATCCTTCTACTCTTTGATCTCCACAGATTCAGGCAGGTGTACCTTTTACAACTTACTTCTTTTTAGAAAATATGACAATGGTTCTTGATTTTACATTGATTTGTTAATGGTATTTATTGCAACAATTGATAATAAATTCTGTAGATGCTTATCACTAGTCTTATGCAGAATCTTACAAACCAAAGGATGCATTTAACAATAACAAATACAAGTTGGATAAGGATTCTCATCCTTCTTCTTTTCAAGTTATTAACTCAGGTAGGCTGACCTAACGATTCACTCTTCTAGGAATCAACAAGATTACTTGTATTCTTTAGATATAATTGATAGACATCTGTGTTCTTCAACTAAAAATTAAAAGGTTGTTTAGATTTTAGATTTGATGATGATAATTACTATCTCAATATAGACCAATGCCTAATCTGGGGCAAGGAGTCAAATAAAATGTACTTTCACATAAATTTATTAATGCAAACACACATACAAATCATATGAAATGCCTTACAAGTCACCTCTTCATTCCCATATCTATGTATCAAATTCCTATGCATATATTTAACCCTCTGAGACTATTCTTAAGAATTACTCCTCCTTGAAAAAAACTTAGAGACAATCCCACAGTTACCTTATAACCAGTGTATTTAAAATGCCTTACAAATTTAATACACAAGAATTCAAATAAACATACACGAAGACATCTTAGACATGCAATAGGAATTCCCACTATATTTTATTAAAATATCTTTTATTGATACATCCAGATTGACAAAAAACCTTTTTCTAGAAAAAATTCAAGAATTGTCTTGTAGTTGTCAATTCACCATCCATTACAATAATTTACAACTTGTTATATATAGGTTTTCACTAGCCATCTTGGAATCCTGAAAAAGGTAGGATGCAATAAGCTTTGGATGGCTAGGAGATAAGACAAAACATGACTCATAAGAGATAAACAAATAAGAAAAGTGATAACCACTTTGTTACAAGATTTTTTCAAAGCCTTTTGTCTTTTGACCACTTGATCTTTGCAACTGCTTCAAATTTGGTCTGATCTTTCCACATGGAGTTTGTTGCCTTGGTCTTCAGATGTACATATTTTTGCATCCACTTGTTCATCACAAAATGTTGGTGGAGTTACCTTCTATTGGAAATTAGATAATATCATTTTCCTCTTTAGTACCTATATTAAACATGTCCTTCCATGAAGTGAACATCTCATCACTAGGCCAATAGAAGTTGATGACATCATCTTTCTAGTTGCTCAATTCATCCTAGCTGGCCTTTATCTATTCAATTTCCTTTTTCCAAAACCCAAAGTATAATTTGGCCCTTTCAATGTGTATTGTCGCAAAATGGAAGCACTTCCATTTTGGACTAGTTTAGCCCTCTGAGTAAGTGGTTTGGGGTCATGTAGAGTTCCTTGAATGGGTCTCTAAAATGGATCTATCTTTTCCTCCTATTCTACCCCATTTTCCACTTCTTTCTAGCCTGTTTCTAGCATCCTGATCTATAGATTTGAAGATCTCAACTTTAGGGTCAAGGTCCACCTTGACCCTAACCTAGGTTAGGGTCAAACTCCACCCTGACCTAGGTCAGAGTCAGCCTTGACTCTGACATAGGGTACAAATTTCAAGCTTCTAGGGTTTCCAGATGTCGAGCTTTGGAAAGATTTAATTCTCGCTTCTGGGTTGGCTATTTCGTTCTCCAAAGTAATGACTCTTGAAATTATATTTAATATAGGTCCACTTCTAGGGTTATATGCCTAATTGGAATTCAATTCCCCTATTTCAGCCTCTCTAGAAGATTATGCCCTAGATTTTTATATAAGGAAGCCCTCTCCTCTCATTTTGATCCAATAAAACTTCTAAGAACTCTCAATAATTTTTATCCTAAGTGATTTATAAGCAAGCAATAAGCACTTGGAAGCAACCTATGCAAGCAAGAATTCTATTGAAGTGATCATCTACATACCTTCAAGCATTCCATCCATTAAGGAGATCCATTAGAAGCCATTGAAGGATTCAAGTTCAATGGAGTCCTCTTGTTGAAGATCTCTCCATCCATTCATTCAAGCTTTTTCCTATTCAAAGATCCATTCAAGATTGGTGTTAAAGATTGAAAGACAATTGATTTGAGAAATCCCTACATTCTACATTCTACATTCTACATTCTACATTTTCTATCAGACTGTGTGGGTCAAAGGTGACATTCTATTTTGGTTCATAGGGACATTCTATTTTGGGTCAAACTTGACCTTCTATTTTGGGTCAAATTCAACCTGAGCCAGATCTAGAAAAGATTTTTGGGCTTTCTCTATCTCTATGTTTCTGTGCTTGATTCAGTTGCAGAATTTCTAGAAATCTAGTGTAGACACCCGAAAATAGTATTCTTCAGATCTGTTTCATTTTGAGGTTAGTATTTGTCTTCTAATTCATTTCAATTAAAGTTCTAATCTTTCTATATCTATTACAGACTCTTTTCTATAAAATGGAACCAAGGGTTTTTCTCTTTATCTTTATTCCTAATAGGTTGATTAATTTATGCACTGATCCTTTCTTTAGGGTTAATCGATTTGGATCTTGCCTTTATGAATTTAGGGTAAAGGAGGAAATCCTATCTTCCCACATCCCACACACATACATCACACCATATCTACCACATTTTAAAACAACACATTAATTTTATACATTACAACTAATTTTACCTTCTTTTATTCTTTACATTTTGGTGAACCCGCGATAGATAACTCTTTCTTTTTGATGTTAGATTTGTATTTTACTCTAGATCTTTCATGAATATTTCTTTTCTTATATATTCTTGGTCATTTAGTTCAATTTCATTGCATTGGCATATGAGCTTTAATAGCTCTAGTCCTACTTATACTAACCTAGTTAGAAGAATTTGTAGACTTATGGGTTCCTTTGATCCTGATTCTTCCTCTACTTTCCTTAGGATCCTAGATGACAATCTAATCACTCATGATTCCAATCCTTCTACGGAGCATAAATCTTCTCACTCATCTCATGATGAGGATGAGGATTTATGAGTTCTTCCTAAGAAAGTTCAAAAACTTTCAACCGAACTTGATAAACTAGGAAATTGGCTTACCCAAGAAAACCATAATCAAGCTTGTATTCAAACTATAGAGGCCCTTAAGAAATTCCTTAGTGATAGTGATCAAGGTGTTAATCTCTTGTGTGGTATCACTCATCTTGTGCATTCAAATGTCAAACCTTTAGTTCAAGAGGCTCAATATCTGGGACTTACTCCTCCTATCACTAGTGTGGGACCTTCTTCCATTCCTTTAACTAGTGTTCCCACTTACACTCCTTCTCTAGTGACTATAACTCTTCCATCTCATCTTTTGAGTGTTCCACCAGTTTCTATACCTGCCTCACAACCTTCATATCATAGTGTTCCTTTTTCTTATTCTAACCCTCTTCCAACTATGGTCTCAAGTGTTCCACTAGTTGTGTCTTCTATTCCTTCCATTTCATACACTTTTCCTAGTCTTCCTAATGTTTCTATGCCACTTATTTATTATAATGATTCCACAATCATTAGTTTGGCTCAAACTATGTCATCTTTACAATGACAACTTGCTTCCCTAACTCAATCCAAGTTTAGAAATCCTACATGTGATATGGGTAGTCCTCTATCCTTGGATATTATTCACGCTCTTGTCCCTTAGCAAGCCGATATGCCTCATCTTCATAATTACAATGGTAAGGGAGACCCAATCACTCATGTTAAGACATTTCAAATCCTTTGTAGTGACTATGCTCATGACCATAGGATTTTGGCTAAGTTGTTTGCTAGGAATTTTCATGATAAGGCCTTGCAATGGTATTGTTCTTTACCTCCTTATTCTATTGATTCTTTTCAAAAACTTGCTAATACCTTTATCCAACAGTTTCAAAATAACATTGGTTTGCAAGTTTCCTTAACTGATTTAATACATTGTAAATAGAACACTAAGGAAAAATTGAGTGACTTTATTGGTAGATTTAAGAATTTGTATGCCCAGATTTCTTATCATGTTCCTGATATTGATATTCAACATATGTTTATTTCAAATTTGCAAAAGGATATTAGAGATAAGAATCTACTTACTGAATTTACCTCTTTTCAACAACTTTGTGTAGCACTTCATCATTATCAATTACAAGTGAGTCAATTTGAGAGCAAGACTCCAATGTAACCTTTTCCAGTTGTTAAGAGTGATACTTCTCCTAATCCTAATAAGTTTTATAAACCTAACAACTATGTCAAGATAAATAAATAGGCAAATGTAGTTGTTGATCAAGTTGTTGTTGCATCCAACAATGCCACTTTTGCATCCACTATGTTTTGTATGAATCATACATTTACTCCTCTCACTAAATATTTACATTCTATAATGAGTGGGTTGTTAAGTGATAATATGATTTCTTTACGTCCTATTCGACCTCTTCTCACTACTACAATGGAAACTAAATCTTTTGATCCTAAAGCCTTTTGTCAATATCATCATCAACATGGCCATGATACTGAGAAGTGTTATTCTCTAAAGCATAAGTTTCAAGACTTAATTGATTCTATTTCTTTATCTATTGATAATTTTGATGGTAGTGGGAATAAATCTATCTCTCCTCCTAATCAAAACCTTCAAATTTATATGAATCCTTTACCTACACATGATACCAATACCATTGTTCAACCATCTTCCATGGATATTGTTTACGATTCAAAGATGGATGATCTAAACCACATTTTTAACCATATGGAGTGCATTGTATCATCTTCAACTACTATTCAAGATCCTTCACCTCCACCTCAACTTAAAGTTCCACCTAAACCTCAAAAACAAACTAAGGATAAACGACCTAGGGAACTCTCGATCATCTTTGATGATTATGAGATTATTAAGGCTCTCAATAGTCCCCTTTATATTTATGCTAGGATTGCTAAGATACCTACGCATGGTTGTCTTGTTGATCCCACATCTTTAGTAAATGTCACTACTAAGGAAAACCATTTTATGGAGAACTTACAATGTGATCGTTATGATACATCTGATGTGTGGATCCAAACTTGTAATGGTTTTCTCCATCCTTCACTTGGTTATATTAACTTGCATGTTGAACTTTGTGGTAAAGTTGTAGACACTACATTCATTGTTGTTTCTACTTCTAATTAGTTTCAATTCAAATTTGGTTTTCCTTGGTTAACTTCCATGCATGTCATTGCTTCTCCTATCCATAAGTGTATTAAGTTCATTCATAATGGAGAAGTGAAAATGATTAATCATAGTTTGTACCAGCCTTCTAGGCCTAGAGATTGTGCTACCCTTTATTTCTTTTGGCCTTCATTACCTAATTTATGTCCTCCTCGGCCTTGTAACCTTTTTCTTTCATATCAAGCCTATAAACATCACAATAATTTTGAGTTAAGCATGCCTCGGATAGATCTTAACTGTGGTCTTTTATCACTCCTTCTATACCTCCTTTATCCATTATTTCTAGTTCTATTAATCAATCTCCCAATATTGCTTTTTAGCCTATTGATAATCCTCCTCTAGAGTCTGTGAAAGAACTAGTTGTTGTTCCTCCTATTTCTTAGCATGTTTTAAACAAAGAAAAGCATAACCAATCTTCTAATAAACATCATAATAAGCGCTAGGCTAAAGATAGGGCCCATACCTCTATCCTTCAAATTTCTTTACCTTCTTTTGACCAACCTATGCCTGATATATTGGAAGAAGTTAATATTAATGATGATTCTATCTACATTTTAGATCCTATTTTAATTAATCTTGATAAGGAAGATACTCTTGATGATCCTATTGATCCCAGTGATTAATATGAGACCATTGATATTGATACTAATTTACCTTATATGGTTTCAACTCAATTGATAATTACACCTAGTATCGAACGTCATGATTCTCAAGATGATCCTTGTTTGGAAATGGCTATCATTCATATTGTGTTGAATATAGTCCCTCTTGTGAGTTACCCACCTTCTCTAAATAATATTTCTTGAGATTGGGAGAATAGGTGATGCGCTTGATTGGCTTTTCCTCTATGATATCCTTTATGTGCCTGTTTTATAGTGCTTCTCCCATAATGTGTTTTCTAAATATTGTTAGATTCTTTTATATGACCCTTGTTACTTTTTTGGTGCAAGGTGATAAAGGAATTGATCCCATTGTATTATTCCTCTATATGTATCTCTATTATTCTATATGTTATTTTCATGTTATGTTTTACTTGTGCTATTGTTCGTAACTATTTTCCTTGTGTAGTCCACTTGGATCTGTGACATGGTAGCACTGATTCTTTTTGGTCTCAATGTTGTGGTCTGAAAAGACTCTTCTCCGTAACTCTTGTGTCTTCTTTCCTCTATTGTGATTGTAGTTCTATTTTCTTTGGGGAATGATGTCAATTCATTTTCTATAATATCATAAATAAATATATTATCTTATGATCATACTAACCCCACGGTAGGTAGATCCCTTCTATGTTCTTTGTATGTTTATGTGATATTTCCCTTGATTTGTCTTTATTTGGGGCATCTCGTAGTGGAAACATATTCAGTGGAGTTTTTTATGTTTCTGTTAAAGCCATTGCTCCTGCTAAAGTGTTAGTAGAGACTTTAACATGGGGGCATACGCTCTACTCACACTTTGCACACATGCACTTTCAAAATATTTTCAAACTTAAAAGATTTTTCCCTTTATGGATTTAAGACTAATCCTTAAAGCATGGTTTTTACCTTATAGGATCTCTTGATCCCTCCAATTTCAATTTATTTGAATCTCCTGATCCCTCCAATTTCAATTTACAATTTCTTGATCCCTTAAGGTCGGAAGGTGTCCTTAAGACCGGATCTCCCTAATGGGTTGACTAGTAAGTAGCTACATTCACTAGAAAGTTCAACTTCATCTTACCAGTTGCACTGTTTCCTTGTGTGGTTCACAATGGGACATAAGTTCTCATTGGGTGAGGTAATCACACCCTCTCTCTCTCTCTCTCTCTCTCTCTCTCTCCCCTTTTCTTTGATTGGTGATGTATCTCTTATTTTAATCTTAGGTTGAAAAAGACTTAAGTCCCTGGGGGCTTGAAGATTGTTTTTGTCCCTTTGATTTTAATAATATTATCTTTTCTTTATGATCTCCTTTACCAAGAGTTTACATCGAGTCCATACTCTTGCTAAAGTGGGGGCTAAATGTATCATTGTAAAGTGGAAGCACTTCCATTTTGGACTGGTTTAGCCCTTTGAGTAAGTGGTTTGGGGTCATGTCAAGTTCCTTTTATGGGTTTCTGACTTGGATCTGGATTTTCCTCCCATTCTGCCCCATTTTCCACTTATCTCTGGCTTGTTTCTGGCATCCTGATCTGCAGATTTGAAGATCTTGACTTCAGGGTAAAGGTCAACCTTTTGGTTCAAGGTTGACCTTGACCCTAACCTAGGTCAAGGTCAACCTTGACCCTAAACTAGGTTAGATTCAACCTCAACTCTAACCTCGGGTCCAAATTTCAAGTTTCCAGGGTTTTCGGATGTCGGGCTTTGGAAAGATTTAATTCCCTCTTTCGGGGCGGCTATTTAAGTCTTTGAAGTAACAAATCTTGATATTATATTTAATATAGTTCCACTTCTAGGGGTATAGGTATAATTAGAATTTAATCCTCCTATTCTGGCCTCTCTAGAAGATTGTGCCCTATATTTGTATATAAGGAAGCCCTCTCCTCTCATTTTGATCTAACAAAACTTCTAAGCGCTCTCAAGGATTTTTACCCTAAGCCATTTCTAAGAAAGAACTAAGCACTTGGAAGAAACCTATGCAAGAAATAAGTCTATTGAAGTGATCATCTACATACCTTCAAGCATTCCATCCATTAAGGCGATCCATTAGAAGCCATTGAAGGATTCAAGTTCAATGGAGCCCTCTTATTGAAGATCTCTCCATCCACATTTATTTAAGCTTCTTCATATTCAAAGATCCATTCAATATTGGTGTTGAAGTTCTAAAGACAATTGATTTGAGACATCCCTACATTCAATTTTGGAGAATACATTCTTGTGGATCCAAGGATTTTAATCCTCCACAAGGTTTTTTATACAAGAAAGGTGACTTCATTTATTTACTTTGTTTATTTATGCAATTTCAATTATATTTTAAGGTTAATTCCAAAACTGGGGTTTGGCCAAGCTAAACCCCTCCCACCCAAAAACAAACCATTTTTCTTGTAGGGACAATTTGGAATAACGAATTGGAGTGCAAATCTAGATACCCTTTTCGACAAAATTTTGATGACATGTAACTGTTGGATGTTTGATAATGTTAAGTTGAAGATAATGCAAGGCATTAAAATAGTTAATGTATTATATTATCATTGATGTAAACTTAATATCATATGTATGGTCATGTACATAATGCCAAAGACTTCAGAGAATCAATGGAACAAAGGTTATGCTTTCGGCAATGCATAAAATTCAAGTATTCACTTAGTGACAAACAACACCAACAGAGTGCACACCGACGGTCAGAGCAAAGAAGAACAGTCACAGTGATACCCGATGAAGAAAAACCACAGGATGCCTGACGAGAAAAGTAAGAAGGTTTCCCGATGAGTAAAATTCCAATGATTCCTGATGGACAGAGATCTCGAAGCTAACTAGAGTCTCACCGATGGAACTATCAGTTGTCACTGACAACTAACTAAAGAGGTGACTGGCGGAATAGAGAGTTAAGAAAATGACAAAATATCTAGCTGGCAAGAGCTAAAGATAGACTTAACTGGTTGTTTTCTTTGTTTTATTCGACTAGAGTTAAGTGATTGATTTAAAGATGATTTATATAGTTGGCAAGAATGTAATTATGAGACAAATACAAAGTTATGCTTTAAATCTAATTGGTTGGATTGTTTTTCACACCAAGAATCAAGAATAAAGAAATAGTAAATATTATGTCTATATAAGAGAAAATCTTAATTCATTTACGAATCAAATTAAGGGGACTGAATAAAAAGAGGATGCTAAAGAGAAACTAATGAAGAATAACTTCATATAGTCATGATCAATCAAGATGAAGGAGGGCTAAGGAATTCTGTAGATACCGACAAACAGTGAGCACAACATCACAGAGAAGAAAGTGTGGAGCACAAAGAATCAAATTGATACATTGATCAGAGAGGTAATGTACTTAAATAGATCTAAAAATCTACAATTCAAAGTTGCAATATGAGCAGGTCATAGTGTTTCAGTTTAACTATTGAAGCATCAAGTCTCTTAACCGAGCAGGACTTAACAGTCTTCTATATATTGAGGTACATCCCAAGGAGTGCCAAAAAGGTTGATTCATGAAAGTAGCATTGGACTTGCCCGATACCTATTGATAGTCTAAGAAGGAGGCTGATTCAAGGATGGTAGCAATAGATGCCCGATACTAAGTGACAACCTCTATGTATAAAATCCTCTAACAAGGTCGCACTTAACAGTGTGTTTGTAACCTTTAACAGGGTTGGCTCCTAATAGGGATCACTTCAGAAGATTGAAAATTTGGGGTACCGGTCCTAGTGTTTTTTCCCCTAATAGGGTTTCCACATTAAAAATTCATGTGTTATGTGTGTATGATTCATTTATTTATTGTTTTGTATCTGACATAGTTAACACTTAATTGATCGGTATACTCTTCTTATTTACTGAGTTTTGGTAAATACTTATACTACTTATCGGTAATCAAGAAAGAATAAGGATTGATAGAGAACACCGATAGATAGTTAATAATTATAAGTATTTCATGGCATGCATCTCTTAGGGACATAATAAGCTAAGGTTTATTGATTGGTGGTTAAGTTTGAAGGATAAATTTCTAAGGCCACTGATTTGCGTACCCCCCCTCTCAGTTATTACTAACAACTTTCAGGATCCAGAAATAGATTTTTTGTCAGACTGCACAGGTCAAAGGAGACATTCTATTTTGGTTCAGAGTCAACCTTTTGTTTTGGGTCAAAGTCAGCCTTCTATTTTAGGTCAAAGTTAACCTGAGCCAGATCTAGAAAAGATTTATGGATTTTCTACGTCTCTGTGTTTCTGTGCCTGATCTGATTGCTGAATTTCTAGAAACCCGGTGCAAACACTCAAAAATAACATTATTCAGATCTGTTGCATTTGAGGTTAGTACTTGTCTTCTAATTCATTTCAATTAAATTTTTAATCTTTCTAGATATATTACACACTCTTTTCTATAAAACTTAACCTAGGGTTTTGCTCTTTATCATTATTCTTAATAGGTTGATTCATTTATGCATTGATCCTTTCTTTAGGGTTAATCAATTTAGATCTTCCCTTTATGAATTTAGGGTAAAGGAGGAAATCCTATCTTCCCACATCTCACACACATACATCATACCATATCTACCACATTTTAAAACAATACATTAGTTTTATACATTACAAGTAATTTTACCTTCTTTTATTCTTTACATTTTGGTGAACCCATGATAGACAACTCTTTCTTTTTGGTGTTAGATTTTCATTTTATGTTAGATCTTGCATGCTTATTTATTTTCTTATATATTCTTGGTCATTTATTTCAATTGCATTGCATTGCATTGGTGTATGAGTTTTACTACCTCTAGTCCTACTTATAATATCCTGGTTAGAAGAAGTCATAGACTTATGGGTTCCTTTGATCTCGAGACTTCCTCTCCTTTCCTTAGGATCCCAGATGAAAATATAATCACTCACGATTCCAATCCTTTTATAAAGCATAACTCATCTCACTCATCTCATAATGAGGATGAGGCTTTATGAGTTCCTCCTTGGCAAGTTCAAAAACTTTCAACCGAACTTGATAAAATGGGAAATTGGCTTATCCAAGAAAACCATAATCAAGCTTCTATTCAGGCTATAGAGGCCCTTAAGAAATTCATTATTCATAGTGATCAATGTGTTAATCTCTTGCGTGGTATCACTCATCTTGTACATTCAAATGTCAAACCTTTAGTTCAAGAGGCTCGAGATCTAGGACTTACTACTCCTATCACTAGTGTGGGACCTTCTTCCATTCCTTCAACTAGAATTCCTACTTACACTCCTTCTCTAGTGACTATAACTCTTCCATCCCATCTTGTGAGTGTTCCACCAGTGTCTTTACCTACCTCACAACCTTCATACCATAGTGTTCCTTTTTCTTATTCTAACCCTCTTCCAACTGTGGTCCCAAGTATTCCACTAGTTGTGTCTTCTATTCCTGCCATTTCATACACTTTTCCTAGTTTTCCTAATGTTTCTATGCCACCTATTTCTTCTAATGATTCCACAATCATTAGTTTGGCTCAAACTGTGTCATCTTTACAACAACAACTTTCTTCCCTAACTCAATCCAAGTTTAGCATTCCTACATGTGACATGGGTAGCCTCTATCCTTGGATATTATTTGTGTTCCTATCCCTCAGCAAGCTGATATACCTCATCTTGAGAATTACAATGGTAAGGGAGACCCTGTCACTCATGTTAATACATTTCAAATCCTTTGTAGTGACTATGCTCATGACCATAGGATTTTGGCTAAGTTTTTTGCTAGGAATTTTCATGATAAGGCCTTGCAATGGTATTGTTCTTTACCTCCTTATTCTATTGATTCTTTTCAAAAACTTGCTAATACCTTTATCCAGCAGTTTCAATATAACATTGGTTCACAAGTTTCCTTATCAGATTTAATGCATTATAAATAGAACACTAAGGAAAGATTGACTAAATTTATTGGTAGATCTAAGAATTTGTATGCCCATATTTTTAATCATGTTCCTGATATTGATATTCAGCATATGTTTATTTCAAATTTGCAAAAAGATATTAGAGATAAGATTTTTTTTACTGAATTTACCTCTTTTCAACAACTTTTTGTGCAGCACTTCATCATTATTAATTACAAGTTAGTCAATTTGAGAGAAACACTCCAATGGCTCCCATTCCAGTTGATAAGAGTGATGCTACTCCTAATATTAATAAGTTTCAGAAACCTAACAACTATGTCAAGATAAATAAACAGGTGAATACAGTTGCTGATCAAATTGTTGTTGCATCCAACAATGCCACTTCTGCATCCACTATTTTTCATATGAATCATATATTTACTCCTCTCTCTAAATCTTTACATTCTATTATGAGTAGGTTTTTAAGTGCTAATGTGATTACTTTGCCTCCTATTCGACCTCTTCTCCCTACTACGATGACATCTAAATCTTTTGATCCTAAAGCATTTTTCCAATATAATCATCAACATCGTCATGATACTTAGAAGTGTTATTCTCTAAAGTAGAAGATTCAAGACTTAATTGATTTTAATGCTTTATCTATTGATAATTTTGATGGTAGTGGGAATAAACTTGTCTCTCCTCCTAATCAAAACCTTCAAATTTACACGAATCCTTTACCTACACATGATACCAATACTATTGTTCAACCATCTTCTGTGGATATTGTTTACGATTCAAAGAAGGATGATCTCAACCACATTGTTAACCATGTGGAGTGCATTGTCTCATCTTCACCTACTATTCAAGATCCTTTGCCTCCACTTCAACTTCAAGTTCCTCCTAAACCTCAAAAACAAACTAAGGATAAATGACCTAGGGAATTCTCAATCACCTTTAATGATTCTGAGACTATTAAGGCTCCTGATGGTCCCCTTTATATTTATGCTAGTATTGCTAAGATACCTACGTGTGGTTTTCTTTTTTATCCCACACCTTTAGTAAATTTCATTACCGAGGAAAACCTTTTTATGAAGAACTTACAATGTGATTTTTATGATACATCTGATGCATGGATCCAAACTTGTAATGGTTTTCTCTATCCTTCACTTGGTTCTATTAACTTTCCTGTTGAACTTTGTGGTAAACTTGTAGACACTACATTCATTGTTGTTCCTACTTATAATCAGTTTCAAGTCAAATTTGGTTTTCCTTGCTTAACTACCATGCATGTCATTGCTTCTCCTATCCATAAGCGTATTAGTTTCATTCATAATAGAGAAGTGAAAAAAATTAATCATAGTTTGTACCAACCTTCTAGGGATAAAGATTGTGTTGCCCTTGATTTATTTTTGTCGTCATTACCTAATTCATGTCCTCCTCGGCTTGATAACATTTTTTGTTTATATCAATCCTATAAACATCACAATATTTTTGAGTTAAACATGCCTTAGATAGATCTTAACCATGGTATTTTTTCCACTCCTTCTATGCCTCCTTTATCCATTATTTCTAGTTCTATTAATCAATCTCCTAGTATTACTTCTAAGCCTAATAAGAATCCTCCTCTAGAGCCTGTAAAAGATCTAGTTGTTGTTCCTCCTAGTTCTCAGCATATTTCAAACAAAGCAATGCATAACCAATCTACTAATGAACCTCATAACAAGCATTAGGCTAAAGCTAGGGCCCATGCCTCTGTACTTTAAAGTTTTGTACCTTATTTTGACCAGCCTATATCTGATGTATTGGAAGAAGTTAATATTAATGATGATTCTATCTGCATTTTAGATCCTATTTTAAGTAATCTTGATGAGGAAGATACTCTTGATGATCCTATTGATATTGATTTACCTGCTATGCTTTCAACTCAATTGATAATTATACCTAGTATCGAACATCACAATTCTCAAGAGGATCCTTGTTTGGAACTGGCTATCATTCGTACTATGTTGGATATAGTCGCTCTTGCAAGTTACCCACCTTCTCTAAAGAATATTGACCGAGATGGGGAGAGTAGGCGATTCGCTTGATTGGCTTGTCGTCCATGGTAGCCTTTTACATGTTTTCTTGTTGTATTGTTCTTCTCCCATGATGTGTTTTCTAAATATTGTTAGATTATTTTATATGACCCTTGTTACTTTGTTGGTGCAAGGTGATAAAGGAATTGAACCTATTTTACTATTCCTCTATATGTATATCTATTCTTCTATATGTTGTTTTCATGTTATGTTGTACTTGTGCTATTGTTTGTAAATGTTTTCCTTGTGTAGTCTACTTGGATCTGTGACATGGTAGCACTGGTTATTTTTGGTCTCCATGTTGTGGTTAGAAAAGACTCTTCTTCGTAACTCTTGCATTTTATTTCCTACATTATGATTGTATTTCTGCTTTCTTTGGGGAATGATGTCTATTCATTTTCTATAATATCATACATAAATATATTATCTTATTATCATACTAACCCCATGGTAGGTAGATCCCTTCTCTGTTCTTTGTATGTTTATGTGATATTTCCCTTGATTTGTCTTCGTTTGGGGGCATCTCGTAGTGAAAATGTAATCAGTGGAGTTGTTTATGTTTCTATTAAATCCATTGCTCCTGTTAAAGTGTTAGCAATGACTTTAATGTGGGGGCATATGCTCTACTCAATTTTTGCACACATGCACTTTCAAAATATTTTCAAACTTAAAACTTTTTTCCCTTTATGGATTAAATACTAATCCTTAAAGCATGGATTTTTACCTTATAGGATCTCTTGATCCCTCTAGTTCCAATTTATATGGATCTCTTGATCCCTCCAATTTCAATTTACATTTTTTGATCCCTTAAGGTTAGAAGGCATCCTTAAGACCAGATCTCCCTGATGGGTTGAATAGTGAGTAGCCATATTCACTAGACGGTTCAACTTCATCTTTCTAGTTGCACTATTTCCTTGTGTGGTTCACAATGTGACATAAGTTCTCATTGGGTGAGGTAATCCCCCCCCCCCTCTCTCTCTCTCTCTCTCTCTCTCTCTTCTTTTCTTTGACTGGTGATGTCTCTCTTATTGTAAGCTTAGGTTGACAAAGACTTAAGTCACTGGGGGCTTGAAGACTTTTTTTGTCCCTTTGATTTCAATTAGATTATCTTTTCTTTATGATCTGCTTTACCAAGATTTTGTGTCAAGTCCATACTCTTGCTAAAGTGGGGGCTAAATGTATTGTCAGAAAATGGAAGCACTTCCATTTTGGACTAGTTTAGCCCTTTGAGTAAGTGGTTTTAGGTCATGTCAAGCACCTTGAATGGGTCTTTGACTTGGATCTATATTTTCCTCCTATTCTGCCCCATTTTCCACTTCTCTCTAGCCTATTTCTGGCATCCTAATCTACAAATTTGAATATCTTGACTTCAAGGTCAAGGTAAACCTTTTGGGTCAAGGTTGACCTCAACCCTGACCTAGATCAAGATTGACCTCAACCTTGACCTAGGTTAGAGACTTCCTTGACTCTGATCCACATTCCAAATTTCAAGTTTCCAGTGTTTCCGGATGTCGAGCTTTGGAAAGATTTAATTCCCACTTCGGGGTCGGTTGTTTCGGTCTCCAAAGTAATTAATCTTGAAATTATATTTAATATAGGTCCACTTTTGGGGGTATAGGCCTAATTGGAATTTAATTCTCCTATATAAGCCTCTCTACAAGATTGTGCCCTAGATTTATATATAAGGAAGCCCTCTCCTCTCATTTTGATCTAACAAAACTTCTAAGCACTCTCAAGCATTTTTCTCCTAAGAAATTTCTAAGAAAGCACTACGTAGTTGGAAGAAACCTATGCAAGAAATAAGTCTATTGATGTGATCATCTACATACCTTCAAGAATTCCATCCATTAAGGAGATCCATTAGAAGCCATTGAAGGATTCAAGTTCAGTGGAGCCCTCTTGTTGCAGATCTCTCCATCCACATTCATTCAATCTTCTTCATATTCAAAGATCCATTTAAGATTGGTATTGAAGGTCTAAAGTCAATTGATTTGAGACATCCCTACATTCTACATTCTACATCCATTTTGGAGCATACATTCTTGTGGATCCAAGGATTCGAATCTTCCACAAGGGTTTTTATACAACAAAGGTGAATTCATTTATTTACTTTGTTTATTTATGCAATTTCAATTATATTTTAAGGTTAATTCTAAAGCCAGGGTTTGACCAAGGCAAAACCCCTCCCCCCAAAAAACAAGCCATTTTTATTGTAGGGACAGGTTCAGAATAGTGAATTAGAGTACAGATTTGCATTACCCTTTTTGGCAAACTTTCAAGATCTAGAAATAGATTTTCTGTCAGACTATGTAGGTCAAAGGTGACATTCTATTTTGGGCCAAAGGTGACCTTCTATTTTGGGTCAAAGTTGACCTTCTATTTTGGGTGAAAGTCAACCTGCGCTAGATCTGGAAAAGATTTCTGGGTTTTCTCCATCTCTGTATTTATGTTCTCGATTTGGTTGTAGAATTTCTAGAAACTGAGTGCAGACACCCAAAAACAACATTCTTCAGATCTGTTGCATTTTGAGGTTAGTACTTTTCTTCTAATTCATTTTAATTAAATTATTTTATCTTTCTAGATCTATTACACACTCTTTTCTATAAAACTGAACCTAGGGTTCTGCTCTTTATCTATATTCTTAATAGGTTGATTTATTTATGTATTGATCCTTTCTTTAGGGTTAATCAATTTGGATATTCCCTTTATGAATTTGGGGTAAAGGAGGAAATCCTGTCTTCCCACATCCCACACACATACATCACACCCTATGTACTATTTTTTAAAACACACAAATTTTAATATTAATTCTTTGCACAATGGTTTCAATAGTTTGAACAAACAAAAGTGTGTTCTCTAAACTAATAATGTTGTTAGTCCCGGGTTCCAATTCTTTTCCCATCTCATTGATCCACTAGGCTTCCCTTTTTATCTTACCATTTTTCCTGAATAAATTAGGGAATATCTCATAACAGGTTTTTGAATACTCTTTTCTTAAATTCTTAACCTTTTTAAGGATAATACTTCTTTTTATATCCAAATCAATGAAATTTTTGAGGCACTTGTAAGTGGCAGTCAACACAATGTCAACATTATCTTCCTTCTTAGATAAGGAATAGCAATATTTCAATTCTTGCTTCTTTCCTCTCCACCTTTACATAATTTTATCCCATTTGTCTTTGTCCTCATTGAAAGAGTTCAATGTGCTCATAATTTTCTTACCATGTAAGTAAATAGAGGCTGGGTCTAGATCATCTGTAAAATGCATGATTTTGGTTCTTATCTTATTCTTATATATTTTCTGCACCCATGTTTGTGACTCATGAAACTTTGTACTTTCTTCATCCCATCTTTTGGTCACCCCTTCTAGTCTAGTCCTTTCAGCTACTAGTTTATCCTTTTCACAATTCAAATCTACCTTTGTAGTTGGGCCAAATGACATAGGGGAAGGAGGGAGTTCAATGATTGGACTAGAGGAAGATGGTTGATTTGGGTCTTGTGTGATTATCCTCTATGGAGATGTTCGGTGTAATACCCACCTCTTAGTTTGTTTTTTTTAGTTTGTGGATGCCAAACTCTTTTAGGCCTTTTTATGTATGGGTGGTTATTTCAGTTGATCTTGAGGATACTTATGTATTTAATTTTGATATGTTATTGATCCATTATTATTATTATGTTGTATCTTCTATGTATATTTGATTTATGGTTACTTTATGATGCTTATGTATATGTTAGGATTTCATTTCGGTTATGGTTTTCTGACAATACTGACCTTAGATTTATATGCACATTGATAATCGTATGTTTTGCATTACTGTTTGATGTGCTTGGTATGGTATGGGACAGAGTCGTAGTTACTTACTTCGGCAAGATCCACATGAGAATTAATATGCATGTATGTTCGTCTTTATGATGACAGGTTCACAGGTACCGGGCTACATCTTCCCTGAATTGGCAGGAGTGAGCGTTCTCTATCACAATAATCTCAATGGTAAGAGAGGGAAGATAGTTTTCAAGTCCAAATCCTATCCTAAACCTAATTTTCCTAATTAGTGGATAAGTATCCGTATTGGCTACCTTACCGAATTTGTAGTTTTCAAGTCCAAATCCTATCCTAAACCTAATTTTCCTAATTAGTGGATAAGTATCCGTATTGGCTACCTTACCAAATTTGTATAGTTGATAGGAATTCGTGTATCCCTTTCCTTGTGCATGTTTGATTTTGCTTGCGTTCGATTTCAGGTGCTTGATGTGATTATGTGGGTGTTATATCATGTTATTTTTTTAATTGAATATTATTACAATTAATTATTAAATATAGGGTATTTAATTAATTGAAAATTAAATTAAATATAGGGTATTTAATTAATTGAAAATTAAATTAAATACCTATGTTTAATTGAAAGGTTAATTATAGTGCAACTATTGAATATTACTATTTAATTGAAGATTAGAGTAAATATGCTTTTATGCCTTATTAAATAATTAAATATTAAGTTGTATAGATTATTGTGATTTAGATATTTAATTTAATATTTTATTAATTTCATGTGCAAGTTCATTAGTGAATTTAGAGTTTGAATTCAAAATGCAACTTGGGTTACTAAGTCAAACTTGAGTTGTGCAAGTAATTAGATATATTAATAAATAATTAAGGAATTACTTTCAATTTTGGAGTTGAGTTCTTTTAGGAGTTATCTAGTGTGTTGTCATTAAGGTTTGCTTAATTAGGGGAAGTTGATCCTCTTTAGGGGGATTCTTCTCTCATTGGAAGATAACAGGTTTTTGGGAGCATTTTTGGAGAAGCTTTGTGTGGTCTTGACTTTTGGAGGATTTGAGGATTCTTGTGGATGCATGTTGGAAAAATTTTGTGTAAAATTTGTGATTGTGTGTGTGCTTGGAAAATCCAAGGTTTAATCATCTTCAAAGGAAAAATTTATTCCATTCTTGCATTGGATCTAAGGTAGGGGTTGATCCTTTTCGTGATTCAATTCTTGTTTAAATTGTCTTCTTTGTGCTTAATTTGATTAAATTTCCTTAATTAGGAGTTGTTAAAATTCTTGTTTAAATGGGTGTTCTTGAAACCCTAGGTTTCTTATTATCTTAGAAAATTATTATTTAGCATAGTTGTGTTATGCTGGCCAATTTTCGTAGAAAATTTCCCTATGGATCTCCTAGAAATAAAAAAAATTAAATGGGCCTATAGTTGGAACTATAGGGAAAGAGAAAATATTTCCTTGGGAAAATTAACCTTGAAAGAAATCAATTTTCCCTTTCAAAAAAAAAAAATAAAAAAAAATTAGTTGTTCAAAAATCTTCACCTCCCTGGAAAAATATAGAGGTAAAAATATTCACACCAGTCATGTGGAAAGACTAGTAAAAGACAAAATAAAGAAAAGGATAAAACTAAAGGAAATAATTAAATTCCATTTTCGAAATTCTTTCAAAATAAAATTTTAAAAAAAATTATATTAACTGGTTTTTTTTAAAAACGTAGTTGTTTTAAAGAAATTTAAAAAAAAAAATTAAAATTAAAATTGGCAAGTGGAGGTGGGGGCCACCAACTCCCCCGTCCCCATGCGCTCAGTAGTGGAGCTGGGGCGGCAGCTGAGGGCTGCCGGCACGACAGCTAGCCACCGGTCGTAGCTCCTCCCTTTTAAAGGGAGGCCGACGTGGGTTGTAAGGAGGGGTGGGGGCAACGGGGACCCCGCCCATTGCGTTGTTTTTTTATGTTTAAAATTTATTAAATATTAAAATCTAGTTTATGTAAATGTTTTTGAATTTTGGTTTTTTTTAATTAAAATTTAATTTTTATATTAGTTAAGTTTTATTTATTAGTTTGTAATTAATATTTAATTAGTTTATATTAATATTTAATTAGTTTATATTAATATTTAAATTAATTTATATTAATGTTAAATTAGTTGATATTAATATTAAATTAGTTTATTATTAATTTTTAAATTAGTATTTAAAATTACTTAATTATGGCATAAGAACTAAAAAGGGAATTGTGTTTCTTTATAGGGGAAATTAATATTATTGTTAATTTATAAACCAAGGGGGGATTTATTTTGTCATTGTTAGAAATGGACTAGTGTTAATCATTAAATCCTATGGTGCGAATTAAATTAGTTAGAAGATATTATTGGACGATGTAGATTAATAATTATGTCGCACCTAGGAATTTTATAATTTAATAATTATAACTGGAATTGGTAATTATTTTCTAGATGTATTTATATGTTGTTTTTATAAATAGATCTATAGGAAATGTTAACGTTTTACCAATGTAGAATATTTAATTATTGCTGGATAGTAATTTTAGTGGATAAATGAATTTGCATGATTAGGGATGATAAATTTATTTATCCCTACGTTAACATTGTATATTTAATGCATTTTGATTATGAAGATATTGCACCATGATGTGTTTTGAGTGCATGATTAAATAAACTGTGTATTCTTTTATGTTATCATGCTATCGGGTGTCTGTTGGGCTAGATGACCCTTAAGACATAAATCCAGAGGTTTTGGGGTTGTATTTTTCTACAAGGTATCTTATATGATGTCATTTTGTGTTTATATGATGATGTCATAGTCCTGATATTTTTAGACCCAACCTGGTTCAGTTATGATGTGTTGTTTGGTCTTGTGAGGATACTGTGGATGTTTTATGGTTATTGAGAACCTATGTGCTCCTGAATGGGTAGGATGTGATTTGACTTATGATTTATCTTTATTATACTCTTTTGTGAACCTAGGGTAGGTTACATAGTTGTATTGTAGGAGGTGGCTTGTAATAAGTGTCAGAGCCCACAAGTGGCTGCTAGGATTCGCTTATTGTAAGTAGTGGTAACAAGTGATAACATAATAAATTAATTAGGATGCCATAGTATTAAACTAATAAGATAATGCCTCACCCATGTTTGAGCACTAGTATAGGCTAAAATGGAGGATGAGATGATGCTTTCCGCCTTGCGGGGTGTGGGTACAACATTGTTAGTGATCTTGTCTATTTGAGAGGTCATTGATGCTGTGTAAGGTCACTTAAGTGCCAGAATCCATTGAGGGATTTCTAGGACAAAACTCAAGGGTTAGACATACATGATGACACCTTCCTATATGCAGCTTAGGTTATCCTACATGTGTCAGTTACCTTTGGTGTTGTTTAGTGTTCCTTGTTATGGTTTAGATTGCTTCTAGGATCTTCCTATGCATTTGGGTATGAGGTCATGTATACCTTATTTGTATTCTTGTTTAAAACCCCATGTGATGGGCCTGTTACTATCTCCTCAGCATGGTGGGAGTGGACCTATGGTTCCACGCGGTCAGGTGGTAGTGATTATTATTACCATTGAGATTCTGATGGATTCTTCTTCATGCTTGGATGTTCCTTGTTGTAGTTTCATCTTCTTAGTCTTTTGGAGACTTGTTCAGTTACTTGGGTTGTGTATTGTACCATATGTAGATATTGGTTATCATCCTTTTGAGGATGCATTGTAATTTTTATTATGTATTATTACATACCCTACGACTTGTGCAGTGGATGTTGATTAGGTAGTATACCTTTGGTATCAGATATATATGCAATCTTTTATTATGAGATGTATGTAATTGGTTTCAGATTATGTAACCTTTATGATAGTTCTTTATTATTGTTAATCATAGATTATTATGCTTAAGTAATTCTATGTCAAGGAACCCTCGAGAAATTTTATCTATGTATGAGTTGTATTTCATGTATGTCATGTACTTCATTGTGTTGCTTCCACATTGTTATCATTATTGTTTGTAAACATTTTTAAAAAAATTATTCCATAAAATTAGTGTCATGTTTAGGGTTAGTTCTCCTGGGTTCCCTGGTGGGGCATTACATTCAGACTGACTGTTATCCTCCCAATTTGGCATTTTTTTTATCCTTCTGCGAGGACTTCATCCTTTCATCATTATAAACCCTTAGGAATGTTTCTAGATTGATTCTTAGGCTTTTAATTTCTTCCTCTTGCCTCTCTACTACCTTTAGGCCAAATTTTGTAGGCTCCAATGTTATGCCTGTTGCTTCCACCCCTATGGTTTTGGAATCTCTTCTTACTAATAAGCTCCTTGAATTCTCAGCCTGAGTATCTCCATTAGTTTTCTTGTTTTCTCTCTTCTTTAATGACCACATCACCAATGCAGTGTGATCTTAACTATACTTGAATCCCTTGTGTGCTTGTTGAGCCTCTTCATCTATGGCATGCATGGTTTTTGTTTCTTTTCTAATTGCATTAAATACTATAGCACCAACTATATCCCACTCTGGAAGGATAAGAACTCCTTCCTTTCTAACTAATTCTTGTCAATCTTGAGGGGTGATCTTCTCAAACTTGGACAACATTTCATGTTTGACTTCATCCTCAATCTCAGTCTTGTCTTTGTTAGGCTGGTTCTCTTTCCTTTTCTGACATTTCACTTTGAATTCATCAATACAAATTCTTCACAAGAATTGAACAAATGCCCTAGCTTTCACAAAGTTATCATTTGATAAAAACTTATCACTAGCTTGTTTTGTGATGGGATCCAGTTCCTTACCAACAAATTTAGTAACTTTTAAATTCATCTCTGTATGTTTGGGAGCCTCTGGCATCCCTTCTTGCATCTCCTAAGATGTTACAAAAATTATCCCTGCATCTCCCATCTGCAGTAATTGTTTAGCAATTGCTTGCTCATCCATGTGTAATGAAGATTGGGAAGGGGAGTAAAGACTTTCTAGTTGTTTTCCTTCCTCATTTGTCATTGTCCTCTTAGGGGATGTCAATGACTATGAATCAAATTCCATTGGTCTCTTTCCTCTTGAAGTGGAGGCTATCTCTGCTCTTAGCAACACCATGCTATATGCTTTCTTCTATTTCATGACATACTTGCCTAGTGGAATACCTCTAGCAGGTATGGATTTTCTCAAAACTACTTTATCCCTTTCTGGCTCTGCTCTTATCACCATTTATTTCATCTGATTCAAAGCTTGCATGATGTCTTCAAACATTTTCATCAATGAATTTATTTTGTTCGCCCAAGGCTAGAATTCCTTTAAAGGATCATACACTTTATCAAAATGATGCACACAAGCTAAGGTCTTCTTGTAGACCAACCACTTTTCCTTCTTAATTTCTTTCTCCTATAAATTGAACTCATTTCTGATAATATCCTCAGGAAAATTGAATTGGTGATCTAACACCAAGCACTTGGTCCTCTTTCTAAACATATCACTTATCAACCCCTCAGGTTCAATACATCTTACCACTTAAGTTTTCAAATGATAAGGCTCAAAATACTTTTGCAAATGCTTCCATCCTCCTTTTGTTATAATAAATTGGTGTACAATTGTGATAGTAGGAAAGATGGTCCCCTTTCCTCTTCTTGTCAATGCTTCCTCTTACAGTCCACCAATATGCCTGATTAGCTCTGCAATGGCTATCTTTAGAGGGACCTTATATGGAAGTATATTCAGAACACCTTTGAAACCATAAACTCTAAAAACTATTGAAATAGGGTATAGAATGACATCACCCTAATTATGCACTATAGTAATGCTTTGAGCATATTGTTTTGGCCTCAGTAACTTCAAAAAATATGGATGGATCCAAGGATTATCAGAATATAACAAGGCCCTAAGCCTAGAAGAAAAACACCAATCAAAAGTGATGAAACCGGCATCTTTCCTATCCCATGACATCTTTGTACTCCATAATTGGATAGACATATCTTCATCATCCTTGACCTTCATCAGATCCATCTCATTTTCAAAATAATCAACACCCTTAAATAGGAACATATGTATTAACATTGAATACCAACCAAAGGGTTTGGATACCTTTTCATTCTTGATGCCTACTAAACCATGGTGGATCAAATAAAAAACATATGAAGAAAATTCAAAAATTATGGCCAGATGAGGATGGAGGATCTGTACCATCATAAACATGTAATGAATTGGCATCTCCTTTTCTTCATCATCCCCAAAGATTTGACTTAGGGCACTACATACACCTCTAGATTTTGGGGTAAAATAATCCAATTTGAGTGGTTTAGGTGTATTAGGTCCTACTACAATCAAATCCACTACCTAATTGATTAATTATTTCAAGGGTCCACCTTTGAGATAGTTTCTTTGGGCCTTATACGCCTCCTTGAATTGATCAAAATCAATATGGTCCATTTGAATCCCAGGATCATTTAATTGAAAAACTTCTCTTATTTCCTCAGCTATGATATTTATTAATACCTGTCCATTTTTTCTCTTATCACCATGGCTACACTATCATATGTTTCTTCTATCTAGATCAACAAATCAATGTCCATAAAGACTCCAGGGTCTACCAATTTACCCACATCAAACTATCATATGTTGTTGTTAGGTGCGAATGCATTTCTCTAGCTGAAAACCACATTAAATAGTCCTAAACCAGGCATACTGATATTTGAATCCCTATCCCATATGCTTGTATCATATAAACCCTTCCCAATTTTTAAAATGAGGGTGTTTCAGAATCATTTCTTTAAGTTGGTGGTATCATTTGTTGATCAGACTAGTTGTTACAAAAGATCATCAGAAAGATTTCTTTCCTGGTAGTCTACTTTTCCAGTGACCTCTCTTCTAGGTGTCATTTCTAACTTAGGGTTTTAATTTAGAAAGCTTTCATTTCACATAATTCCTACTCTCTTTATAATATCAAAACCCTAATGAAAAACAAGTTCAATACTTTAGAGTGGAGCAACAGAGAAACTTACTTGTTCTACACAAGTTGAAAATCAGACATAAATCACTGCAATTTGACTCTACTTCAATCACTTCGGTAATTATAGTATTTGAAAACTTGAGTGAATGATCATATAAACAATCCCATCACTTCCCAACATTTAATTTTAGCTAAGACAACCACACGTTTCACCATTACTTCCACCTGATTTGAAATTTCACGGCCTAACGGTTCAAAAACTTTATTTCACCAATTTAAAACATAGCCATTGATCTTATCAATCCCCTCTTAAATCCTATGGATAGCAGAAACTAATGAAAAATTCCATCAGTTTTGACATGCATCAACAATGTGCATTGCCTTAATGAATAAATCTTGATCACATTTTGCCTGAGGCTTTACGCCTATCATTAGATCCTTTTAGAGTTGGCAATGCTTTACTTTCCTTTACCTCCGGCATGGTCCCATCACTTATCCATGTGTCACTATAGTGTGATCCCTTGAAGGCTAGATCTTGATCAACTTTATTTCAAGGCTTTACACCCACTATCTGATCAAATAAAACTTGACTTTATATTAACTTTATCCTTCACTTAGTGACTGAAGGTCCCACTAATTGAATAGGACACGTGACATCCCAACGCGATCCCTTGATCATTATATATCCTCATCTTCATGATCAAGGCTTTACACCTGTCGTAGATTATTTTCAAACTTGCTATCCCTTAATCACCTTTTGAAAACCCAGAGCTATGACATTACTACTTGCTACATGTCACTTTGGTGTGATTCCTTAATCACTAACTATTTTCATCTTTGTGCCTGAGGAAATGTGCTAGCCATTGGATTAAATTTGATCTGACTATTCTTTAACTTATTTGGAACCCCAACCACTTTACACATGGTAGCCACGTGTAATGCCTTGAAGCATAAATATTTGCGTCTCCGCCTTAAAGGGAATACGCCTATCATTGATCTGATCAGATCTAAACTATTTTTAACACATTATCTTTACACAGAGCTAGACCCACTTGGGACACATGGCGTGAAGGTGCAATGCCTTAAAGGGTAGATAAAAAACATCCTTCTTATGAGGGTTTATTCCAGCCACATGATCATCAGCCACTTGACCACACTTTACTTCCTTTTAAATGGGCCCTTAGATGTGATAGTAGCCATGCGTTACCACAACGTGATGCCTTAAATGATATGATCATGGCATTTCTTGGTCAAGGAACAACACTAACCATTGGATCAAATAAGACTTGTTTGTATATTACCTTAATCCTTAAACATATGCTAGACCTGCCATCCACCACGTGTCACTTTGGCATGCTACCTTAATGAATAAAGATCTACATCTTATGCTTTAAGGGACAACGCCTACCATTAGATTAAGACAACTTGCACATCGGGTGCAAAAGGTAATAAGGTTCACAGGAAGTTTAAGACTTAGGAAAATTAAAAAAGTAACCCACGCGACTTGGGAGATATGAAACCTAACACTTAAGGTGATAAAGTAGACCCATTTAGACATAAAAATAAAGCACATGGGCTAATACCACTTAAGTGAACCATAAAGTAACTCAAAAATAGAACAGGTTTTAAGGGTTTGAGGGTTTATCATTGAAAATATTTTAACAAGGCTTGGGTTTTACCATCAATACTAAAATATAAACATGTAAGGATTTATGCAATATAAAACCTTCTCAAAACTCAAGTCCCCTATGGATGTAGACATTTTTACAAAAATTACAAGCACATTTGACACTAACAGAAATCAAGACATATGGAAATTTGACAACATAACCCAAAAAATTTAATGGGAATCATAAAACCAAATACACATTCTCTAGGAGGTAGACCACAACCACATTAACTAACTATAGGAAGCAAACACACAACAGAAAGGAAACACACCTACAAATTTACAAGCCCTAAACTGTACATATATACAAAGCTACTGTGCATGGAGGAAAATGGATTTAATTGAAGAAATTTTTTAAAAATTGTCCATTGAAGAACCAAGTCATGTGGCCAAAATTTTCTATCTTTTTCCCTTTTATCAAAAAGATATTTCATCTTTTGTTTTAATATGATATTTTCCTTTTGGCTATCTCTTCTTACTTCATCCAATTCTACTAATTGAACCATTCTTTCTTTCATTGGATCAGAGACTTCTAATTCCTCATCTTGGATGAACTTATAGACTCGAAGTAAATTGTTTACAAGCATTCCTGATTGAACAACATACACTAGTTCAAAAGGAGACTTTCTTGTTTCCCTCTTCATAGTAATTCAGTCTTCCCATAGGGAAAGCTTCAATTTTGCATGCCATGCCCTTTTGTTGTTTTCTACGGTCTTCTTCATAATTTGGAGAATACTTTTATTACTAGATTATGCTTTCCAATTGGCCTGTGGATAGTAAGGGAATGAATATGATATAAAAATTCCGATGTCAGAACAAAACTCAATAAACTCTTCTTATCTACAACACATTGCATTGTCCATTACTAATTTGACAGGGACACCAAACCTAGTAATCACATTATCCATCAGAAAGTTAACCACAACTATTATTGTGGCCTTTTTAGTTAGAATTTGTTCAACCCACTTGGTAAAGTAATTAGTAGAAACCAAAATCCAACTATGTCCCCCACTTGATTTTTCTGCAAAACCTCCAATGAAGTTCATTCCCCACATAGCAAAAGGTGCTTCTGCAACTACAGGATTCAGCAATAGGGCAGCTGAAAACTTCA
Source organism: Thuja plicata (assembly GCA_018584345.1). Lineage (NCBI taxonomy): Eukaryota > Viridiplantae > Streptophyta > Pinopsida > Cupressales > Cupressaceae > Thuja > Thuja plicata. Next base: position 2,375,346 of record MU224824.1, read on the forward strand.
TCTTATTAGAGAATCTTTTACATGGTTCACATTTCCTGAAAAAAGAATGGTCATATTTAAACAAACAAGGCCAATAATAGCCAGCTCTTAAAATTTGTGAGGCCCATCCCGGACCCCATCATAGTTTTCTAGTTCTTTCTTATGGTAGATTTAGCATATGATACTTTACTTTTGATGCATTATTAGACATTATGGACCTTATGCTTTATGTCACGGATTTGACTATTTTGGATGCACGGACATATGATGCCTTATGATGAACATTATGGACTTTATTATGTTTTCTAGTTTGGACATTTATTTTGAGATTATGAATTCAGAAAAACTCATTGTGATTATATTATGGTTATTGGAGAGATTTAGATTTATCTAGTTTAAATGTTGAATTTCAATTTATTACAATGTGAATTTCACCATATGATAAATGCTTAAGATGAGAATTACGTAATCTTGTGATCTTTAGTAATAACTAAGTATATGGATGATGTTCTTATGTTCTAGATAATATTTATCTCTTTATGATGTATATTTATTTTCTTAGACTACTGATATTTGAATTGAGTGTGCAGGTGAGAAACCATGGTACTTTATTCGGGGAACCAAACAAAGGGAATTGTGAACTCAGTTTGAGCCAAGGTTGTGTCTAATAAAAGGAAAAACCTCATTGTT